>CM076580.1:258336962-258595756 GCA_034641835.2 Pinus albicaulis | reverse complement strand
AAACTCTCGTGCAAGATCCTCCTTGCATGAAAGTATCAACTGCTCATCGCCAGTCAAAATCAGATCATCTACATACAGTACGATGATCAACAGCTTCCCCTCCACCACAATCTGGTACAGGTTAGGATCCGCCTCACTCTTGGAGAATCCAAGCCCGGTGAAGTAGCTGTCCATCCGAGTGTACCAAGCACGAGGTGCTTGCTTCAGCCCATACAGTGCTCTCTTGAGTCGGCACACATGCGACTCACTGCTGAAGATCTCAAAACCTTCAGGCTGCTCTATGTACACCTCTTCCTCAATAACTCCATTGAGGAACGCAGTCTTCACATCCATCTGATGAATGTGCCACCCCATCTGCGCTGAGAGAGCAAAGATCGTCCGTATGGAAGAGTACCTTGCGACAGGTGCAAAAGTCTCCTCATAGTCAATCCCCTCGATCTGTGAAAAGCCACGGGCGACAAATCTCGCCTTGTACTTCTCCACACTCCCCTCAGCCGCCTGCTTCACCTTGTAGATCCATCGCGAACCTACAACTGATTTCCCAACCGGTCTTGGGACAATCTCCCATGCACTGTTCCTGATGATCGAATCATATTCTTCGATCATGGCATCAACCCATGCGGGTTCCTCCACAGCTTCCTCAAAAGAGGATGGCTCCGTCACAATACATTGACTCACAAGAGCCATGTATCCAGTGTACCGATCCGGTGACTGTCTCTGTCTGCGCTGTGCTGTAGGTGGTCCCACAACCTTCTCTGCATCTCGAGCCAATCGCTCAGCTTCTATAGTGCGCATGCTCCCTCTGATGGTTGGCGCTGCATGGGTGGTTTCTTCCACCTCCCGAACTTCCTCTTGTGGTTGATCCACATCCGGAAGCTCCTCCTTAGGAACTAACAACTCCTCATCTGCATGCAAGTGTAGCTCCCTCTCAAGCGGTATCACTGCCATATGGCTTTTCTCCCCTCTGTGTTTTTTCTGATATTCATTACAGTCTTCTTATGACCACGAAGAAACCCTTGAACAGCTGTGATGTATCATTATATCTCACAAATATTTAGAACCTTGAAATTATTTGATCCGCTTTTTATCCTTTTACTAACATAGAAAGAAGAGAAACCAAAATCTTGGGGGCTGAAAAATGTCGTCTTCTTGCCAGAATAAGCCTCCTCCGGTGTACTCATGCCAAGAACCTTGTGAGGACAATGGTTCTACACATACACTGCTGTATTGCATGCCTCAACCCACAAGTGAAGGGGTAGGCCCTGATCATGCAACATCGCCCGTGCAGCACCCACGATCGTTCTGTTCTTCCGCTCAGCCACCCCGTTCTGCTATGGGTTATGGGGTGCGATGAGCTCTCTCCGAATCCCTTCTGCGCTGCAGAACTCCTTGAATTCAGCCGAGATGAATTCACCACCATTGTCACTCCTTAGAGCAATCACCTTCTTCCCCGACTCCTTCTCGACCAGTGCTTTAAACTCACAGAACTTCACGAATGTATCACTCTTCTTTTGCATGAAGAAGATCCAGCACTTTCGAGAGAAATCATCAACAAATATCACATAATACCTGTGCTTTGTTTTCGAAGCAATTGAGAAAGGACCACACACGTCCGTGTGAACTCTCTCAAGGATCGTCGTGGCGCGACTATCCTTCTCGTGAAAGGTGGCTTTCACATACTTCCCCAAGGTACACCCCTTGCACTGATCTGACTGCGCAAGAGTGCCCTTAGGAAGCCCAGTAGAAATCTGCTGCAGGATCTTCAAAGCTCCATGGTGAAGGTGGCCCAATCTCCCGTGCCACAGTTCGCCCTCATCATCCCGGCTCACCACTTCTCCCGCCTTGCATGCCATTGCTGCGCAGCCATCTACCTGCAACTGATAAAGGTTCTTGGTTCGAACCCCTATCTTCCGAGTCTCTCCAGTAGTCTTATTGCGCAGGAATGCTTTTCCTTCGCTGAAGACCACATCATACCCCTTATCCTCCAACATCGCCACAGAGATCAAGTTCTTCTTCAATCCAGGCACATGCATGACATCCTTCAGTACAAAGGGTTTACCAGACTCCCTCTGAAAGGATATGGTACCGATACCAGTCGCACTGTATCTACCATCATCGCCCATCTCGATGTGCACACCCAAATCTTTGTCCTCCAGATCTGAGAACAACTCCCGATCTCCCGTCATATAAAATGACGCACCGCTGTCCAAGAACCACACCGATCCCATCACACTTGAAACCAAGCATGCAATCAGTGAAAATTCAAGCTCGAACTGTGAAGCCAAAGCTTCTCCATCTGCAGATCTTCCCGCTTGCTTGTTCTTCTTCTTCTTTGGACAATTGGTAGCATAATGTCCGTGATCATGGCAGTGAAAACACTTCACTTTCGCCATATCCTACTTCTTGCCCTTTGCACCGGAATGAGAAGTTTTCTTACCCTTCCCCTTCTTTGCTTTGGCAACCAAAGCGCAATTTTCTTCATCAGCTCCCTTTGATGAAGATCCGTCCCTGGTAGTCCTCCTTATCTCCTCCTGCATGAGATCCGCCCAAAGGCGCTCCCATCCCGGCAACTTCTCCCGACCATTGACACTATCTTGATATGAATTCCAAGCCTTCAGAAGACCAAGGAGAGCCAGGTCCACTATGTCCTCATCTTCGTCAGCTCACCTCACACTTCCCCGTTCATCTCTGCATGGAGTGAACTTCGTGAGGTATTTAGCGATACTGTCGCCCTTCTCCATCTTGATGTTCCTGAGCTTGTCTTTGAGCGCCAGCTTCCTTTGGTCACTCTTACTCTGGAATAGATCCGTCAATGCTTTCCACATTAAATATGGAGTAGCCTTTCCATGCAGGCTGGATACAATATGATCCTTGACGCCCTCCAACAGGATCCTTCGACACTTCGCCATCTTTTTCGCTGATTTCGCAGACTGGGCATGGACATCCATATCTACGAACTCCTTCAGTCCATTATTCTAACATCGCTCCATGCGATCTTCCGCGCAACATAATCGAATCGCTTCAAGAGCATATTCGAGTCGCAAACCGTTGAAAGACATTTTCAACTCCGGCACCAAGAAAACAAAACTGTTGCAAAATTCGAATTCCAACTCAAAGCTCAACCGCTCTTGATCTGTGAGAACAAATTATTTCTAGCACAGAGATCGACTGCAGGGGCATTTACTGGATATATCACCTTTCAAAGGAAAGGATGGACCCAGACGCTACTTGGCCTGCATGCAGACTTTGTCTACCGAAATAAGTTTGTAATCACTATGATGATCAATCTCTGCTTCAATAGCTCCGATACCATGTAGAAATTTTCTGAATAATGATATTTATCCATCGAGATTATCCTGATCACATATCAATTCGAATTCATATGCAACACATAATCTCTTCTACTCAAATCATCACACATGCGGAAATAAAACAAGCGATAGCACATCAAATCATCACACACATTAACACAGTATGTATGGGGAAAGCTTATAGCTGAAAACCCCGCAGCTATTGTGTATATTATAATGGAGAAAACATGTAACAAACTCATTACAATACTCCTCACAAGTACTCAGTACTATCTCATGAAGTTACACACAAAACTAGCTTGGTTTTGAACAAGTCACAGGTTCAAAAAACATCTACTAATTGCCTGCCTCTATTGCGCAATCAAGGCTGGTCTAATGAGAGATCCAAGGTTCGAATCTCCTTGGCTTGACAGCGTAATCATCATGGGAAATTCCTCCAAGTGTGGTGCAAATCTCATGCACAACTGATGTCACAATTGATAGCTATCTCAACCCTTTCATCTACCTCTTTCACTGGTCTCCACTGAACTGTCCATGCACTGTAGTGAACTGATGTGTTCTTGAGTTGAATAATGAGTTAATAATTAGTGAATTAAATAATATTTAATTCACTCCACTCATTACTAGTTGATTAGCTAGTTAAACTAATCTCAACTAGCTCAACTAAGTTAAACCGAACACAACTCCACCAACTGTCTCATCAACTCCACCAAACTTCTGCCACTGAAGTCCTAACTGAAGTCAACCATGCATGAGCTCACCAAACCCTAGGAATAGCGTAATTCCTCTGTCAGATGCATGAGCCACTTCCAAGGCTCGAACTAAAGTGCTCCAAGAGAGTAAACTGAAGTTTAGAGTCCAAATATTATTAAGGGTAAATAATATTTAACTTCCCTATTTTTAGGATAGGTAGTCTAAAAATAGACTTCGACCTATATGTCTAAAAATAGAGGTCCATCTCTTTTTACCAACATGACCAATACTCCAAGAATAACATATTGCAACCCCTGGACCATGCTCCATATGTCTAAAAATAGACATATTCTAAAAATAGACTTTGCGCCAAAATTTGCCTGCAGGCCCACTTAGTGAAGGCGACTTCATTTCACTAAGCTCCATCATCTTGCTGCATTTTCAACACCATCTACTTTGCAGAAAAAGGGGACTGAGAAGCTTTTCTATGGGCCACATAGAGTGATCCATCTTGTTGGAAGAGTAGTATATGAAATGGGGCTTCTAATTGGGAGTAAGATCCCCAACATTTCTCATGTCCCATGCCTCAATTAGGCCACTAGACAGCATGTAGTTGCCACCATGTATCTCCCACTTCTTTCTGATGTGAGCCATTTGGTTTTATCACCAAGGGCTAACTTAGACACTTGGGAGCGGCAGTTAAGGGGAAAGTTGATTGAAGAACATTTGATTCAGTGGATGAATCTATCAGATGAGGATGCCATAGGGGAAGGAGAGGATATTTTGCAGCATCCATCCTTGCAGTTGCTTGAGGACAAGCAACATTTGGGAGGGGAGCACTGTAATATTCCTAATTATCTTTCAACTAGTTGGAATATAATTTTTTTCTTTTTTCATTAAGATAGATGAATAAGAGGGTAGAGAGACCCATAAATCTCTTTAGTAGGAATAAAACCACATCTAATGTGAATGTGGATCATTGTATCAGTTGAATAAATCACTCTTAGGTGTGAATGGGGGCTAAATCATGTGGATGGGGTCAAGGTTGACCAAATCAACAACACCGTTATGGAGGTAGTGGGGAGTTATTGGACGACAACACAATCATAGTGGGAGGGAGGCTCACAAAGCATACAAGGAAGGGGATGGCAGCGATAGAAGGCATTCTGATTATTGTTTATATTTGGTCTTTTATGACTTTCTGCATGCTTCAGTTGTTTACTGGAGTCTGTTGTGTTGTTTAGCACAACGACATTTCCAAGCGGAAATCCCACCCTCATCCTTGGGGGACTTCGAGTGCCCACTTAGGAGAGGTTCCTTTGAGCTTCATTCCACTACTTGGCATCAGGCCAAGCTTCAGACATCATTAGCAGCAAAGTCTCCTTCAGGAATTGCATTATTTTGTAGGGCAGTTGTAGTGGAGGGTCAAGTACCCAAGTTTTTGAGTTTGTTTTCCAGTGAGGGGAGTCACCCTTCATCTGGAGGATCTATTGGTGGGAGTATCAACCATTTTTGCATCATATCAGACACCTCTCGACATTTATCCAGTTGCAGTGCATTATTCATCCCTAGGGCTGCAATTTTCATATTGTGTATTTCCGGAAACCCCTTCTGGGTTGTCTTGGATTGGTGCTAGAAAGCCTATATCTCTGATCCCAACATTTTCTAAGCATTATATTAGCAGTTCTATGTATTTTTAGTTTTACCCTGCAGTTATTCTCCATAGGACTGCGCAGTCATGGCCTTCCGACATTTTATATAGCGGCAACATTTCATATTTTATGTATTGGATCATTTGAGGCTTGTTTTGCCTAGCTTGAGTGTATTTTCCCTCAATATCTTGTACTCATTTTTTTGCTATAATGCATAATAAAATGTCTCTATGATTTGCTCCTATTCATGTATTGATGTTTTACTACATTTTTCAGTTTTATGTTCTATATTCCTGTTTTTCCTAATTTGGAATATTACATAGAATTAAATGTTTTTTACTTTTTTTTTTCTATTTTTGTCATTGGAATTTAAGATCAGTTGAAAATATTTATGAACCATGTATTGGGAGAAAATTATTACTCCAATATTGCAAAAATATGACAGATTTTTTCTTCAACAACAAATGTGTTGTTACATTGAAGCAGAAGCTCTTGCTTTCTTGTTGTCTATATCTTTGAAAATTCCTAACAGAGAAAACTCCCTGACTAAGAAAATTGAAGTGGGTAGAATGTAAATTATGTACCTGTAAAGGACAATGTTCCTGGCAAGATTGTCTCGGCTTCTTTGATTGTGTTCCTGGCAAGACTATCTGAGCTCCTCTTGCGCGCTTCACAAATGGAATCGACATGCATTCAATGTTGCAGGCGTTGGGTCCTAGGGGCAGTGAGGGTGGTGAAGAACGAGAGATTAGGGGAGGAGGGTGGCAGAGGGTGGGACGGTAGGAGAGGAGGGTGGGAGGGCAGGGGAGGAGGGTGGCGGGTGGCACACGGTAGTGGGGCCCTCAGAAATGGGGATAGACTCGTATCAGAAAGAGGAGTCGTGCTGGAAAGGGGCAGACTGAGGTGTCAAATCACCTCTGGTTTGTTGCAACATTAGCTTCTTCCTTAAAAAAAGAAGATAATAGTGTCCCAACAGGAAGATTAATAAATTAGATACATCGATCCCAATAAGAATATTGAACCAAAATCCAACATGAGATCCTCCAGAAGGCATGTACGCAATCCAGCATCGACATGCCAGCCATAAAAGTAATTACCTCACCCACCCACACCGGGGAAAAAAAATGGTGAGAAATCTGGGATCCCCGCTCCATCAAAGAAAACACCACCCCAACGCTTCCAGTTCAGTGCCCCAGCACCACCAGGGAACACCACCCCAACGCCCCATGTGCAATGTCCCAACACTACCCGTCTGGAAGGAAATCCCACGTTCAAATTATTCACAGCAGCAACAACAATAACATCCCATTATACACTACCACTGATGAAATATTCTGAAACTGATATCCCTAAAAGGCCTAGAGATGCTAAAAGAGTTTAGCCACTTACTCCAGAGCTACTGTAAACTTAATTGTTCTTGTTGTTCAATATCCATAGACACCTCACCACAAAAGATACTTCTAATTGCGCCTCTCTAGTCTAGCATTTGCCCTATGGTGAGTGGGATGGTTGTGTTCAAACCAAATGTGAGCCAATATGCCAATAGTGTAGAGGAACAAAAAGATAATATGAATCACCTCCATGAGAGGAGATTACAACATACCCACCAATGTACTTTAGAAGAACAATAGTCATAAGAGAAATCATCAACAACGGTGCACCTCCCGCACACATACAACATACCTCCCAATACAGTGCAAGAACAAGTAAAGCAACTATCTCAACCAGTCCCTCCTGAGCCAACTCCGTCGCACCCAAACAAAATGTCTCGCATAATGCTCACACAAAAGAGTAAAAACCTTGGAGTATACGTCACTGCTCTAATGTTATAGAGTCCAAAAGTTTCCTTGCTCCTCTTCCTTGTCATGAACCAAAGTGAAAAGTTATATCATTCCCAACTCAAACTTATAATGGTAAAGAAGAAAATTGAACCTATATATACAAAGCCTATTTAATTACAAATTATATTAATCACCCAAAAAAATATCAATTAAATAAATATTAAATTATTTCTCACATAATTAAATATATTTTTTAAATTATTTTAATTGAGTATGAATAAATATTAATAATCATAATCAGCAATATTCTATTCTATATAATTCATTGTACATTCAATTAAATTAATTGATACTTAGAAATGCATGGCTTAATATTTCATACTAAATAATTTATTTTATATTCCATTATTGATGATTCATATTTTATATTAAATAAATTATTTTATATTTAATTATTAATGGAGTTAATAATATTTTAAATTATTTATTTTATATTAAATATTAATGGGCTGTATAATATTTTGTAAAATATTGCTCTCTTCTTTACCATGAAAAATGGAAATTGAATTTACATGGACTTTAACTCATAATTGAATATCAAACCTAAAGAAACCCATGGTTTTTCGGGTTAAAGAGCAACCTTCATTAAAAATTATAATAAACAAATTTGAATTTACATGAGAGAATGAAGGTAAATTGAACCTTACGCCCAGGTTGCGTGTTCAAAATATATCTTTGCAGTCTTTCACGAGGGTTTTAAATCGTACTTCTGGAGATGACGAAACCGAAGACCTTGTAAAACCTAAGGCAGGAGAATTTCGAAGTCAAAGTTACTATGGCACCGCCGTACCTGCCTCACAAGCCAAGCCCAGCGGGAATGAGTCATAAGGCTGATCAATTATATGCAATTTGCACATTACCGGCAGCAGCCGCCGAGATCCAAATGTGGTGCTGCTTTGTAAGGGCATTTTCCAGAGCAATCATTGGGGGCTGTTGAATTTGCGTGTGGCCTTGTAGCATTCGGTTCACAGCACTGGCCTCCGGTCTTATGGCAGGATCTGATCTTCCTGTATATACCAAAGTATCATCATAACAATTTATGGTAAGTTTTGTTGAGTGAAAACCACGGTTCAAATTTCATTAAGTATATGGTCTGTTATGATTTAGTAGATTCTCTTAAAATTGATCTTAAAATCTCCCTTAAATTAATCTAAAACAATACCAATTCACCATGTAAAAAAATCAACTTTCTTCACTTCATGCTATTCCCTTAGTCCATACACCTCCAAGCTACTCTCTTAATTCAATGCACCTCCAAGCTAGGTAAATATTAAAAATTGTATATTAAAAATTTATATTTCTAAGTAAATATTTCAAATTTTATATTAAAAATTTATATTTTTAATTAAACTATTATTTTGAATATATTTAAAAAATTAAAAACATTAATTCAATTATATATTAAAAAAATTAATTTAAATTGAACATCCAAATTTAGTTTATTAATTTTTAATCAGTAAATATATCATATAACCAAATTGGAGTGAACGCTTGTCGCGTTGATTGCCTAAACATATTAAACTCCAAAAGACCGTAAGGAAAAAGCTGCGACACCACGACGAGAAAGACTGCACTTCCGGACATTACTCCGACCAGGTATGGAATTTTAAATTTTTTTGGTTTTTCAAGTGGAAATTTTATTATCGTTATTTGTTCCTAGCATTTTATGTTTTATGAAATTTTTATATATAATTTTTTTAAGTTGTTATGTGTAAAGTTTTTAGGGTAGGTTTTAATGTAATTACCTTAAGAAGAAGAAAGCTTGTTTTATGAAATGTATGTCAATAATGTCTCACCACTAGAAAATGTTTTTAAGATTTTGACAAAAATAAATGCTCCAACTAAGCCGATGGTCTCACTTCACTCGTTAAAATGTATAAAATGCTACTTAAATATTTACCGGACAAATTTACCATTTCAAAACATTTCAACGTTTCAAAATTTTCCTACAGCATAAATATCTTTGAAAAGGAAAAAACCTTTATCAAGAACGTGAAGCTCCAGGCCTGGCCCCGCCCAATTTAAATGCTCGTCACGTGTGTATCCGGGCGATTCTCAGAACTCTGTCAGAGTAGCCTTAGAAGTAGGGGAGAGTCGCCAGTTATTAAAAGCATCATGCGGTAAGTGCCTATAACGTTTGCAGACCGAATAAAGAATCCATCTCCGTCCTCTCATCTTTTAGCACCAACTTTTATCTCTACGGACAACCAGTTTTGCATTGCTTGACAGTCGCCTGTTCCTGTTGCCTGACCAGACGACCGTTTTGTTGTACAGAAGTATACAATTGGCAAGAGAAAAAGCTTTCCATCCAGGGAGTGGAATTTAAGGCTGAATTGACCTCCTTTGCTGTCGAGGATCATTTGAGAGGCAATGCTGGTTGCAACTTGCAACGGCTGTGAAATTAGCAGAGAATCGTAGACTGTTCTCATTGTTTGACCCTGAGACTGCAATTCAGAGTAAAGTAGAACAGGCGGAGACGCCGGCTAGAAATACGCTGCTCTTCCTCGGCAGAGTCTAAGGAGGCGATTTGTGGTTGGCAGATATTTATTTTATTTTATTTGGGATAAGCAAATATTGTAATTTTAATTTTGATATTAATATTTCAAAAACAAAAAAATAGTAAATTTATTTAGCATAGATTTATCTTAGCTCTAGATTTACCACGTCTTGAGAGGGATCAAATCTCTTTTTATTCTAAAGGAGGTTTGCATATCAAGTGATTTGATCCCTCTAGATGTTTGGTAGATCCGGAGCTGAGATGGATCTAGGGGTCATAGAGCCATTTCTTATGACACAACTAACGGACATTCAAGCGAAGGAGAACAGCTCTAAGGTGAAGGCAAGCCACATTCAATAAGGGATTGTTGACAAGTGTTGATAGGGCTGACATGGAATGTGTCTTAGCCCTAACTAGATTGCAGAATACAACAGGGACCAGAAAATGAGAAGGTATGTTTTTGTGTTAAATTGTTGGTCCTAATTTGGACATTTAGATCGATTTTATATGCAGCCTGTGGGAGCCATGAGTTGAAGGTGACTTGGGTGATTGGAAGCTTCAACAAGGTGCATATCTCATAGTGAAGTATTGGGAGCCTTTATCTGGTGGAGGCTAGTGTGTTTGCTACCCAAAGTAGCCCTTGACAAACTATCTTGAAGTGACGAAGAGGAGTTGAAGGTTGGGTAAAGTTTAGTGCATTATGAGTAGCTCTTTGATGGACGAAAGGCTACTAGAAGGCAGATTGGAGTTGAGGTATTGGCCAACCTAAAGAGTAGATTGGATCAACGTGTGTTCATGCAGCAGAAGTAACTTGCAACAATGTTAGGTGACAACCATCCTGAATTCTGTATGTGTTGTCCTTTGAAGGACTAAGGGACAACTAGAGAGCACTACGAAAGCAAAGGACTGACAGGACAAGATATGACATAGAGTTTTCGCAGCGTGATTTTCTTTGTATCTTGTATTCCATAGCTTGTTGTACTATTCAGTTTGATTTAATATAAGGAAGACTGGGTTGTAAAAAATTATGGTACAATATTTGTTAAAATTGTTTACTGCTTTATATTTTCCATTGTGCAAAGTAGTTATTGTTGACATTCTTGGTTTGGTAGCATCATTGGTTCTAAGATTCTAACCTAGACCCAAGATCATGGAAATTCAACATTTTCGTGTCTCCACCCACCTGTCGAGGGCTTCATGGAGAAAACCATTCCACACCAACCCTTGGTATTTTCCTGAGACCACCTGACCTGGTTCCAAAACCTTCCCACAATTCAATGCTCAATCAAGAATGAATCCCATCACACCATGGCTATCCAGGAAATGACAAGGCAAGGTTGAAACCACGGTCAAACCAGGAAAACCCCATGCCAATGACAACAAATGAACCAAATAAACAAATGCATGTATCATGCATTCACATCCCAGCAAGGAAATCACACATGCAACCTGTTACCTGAAAATTCTTTCTGCTGAAGTTACTAATCCAACCTTCCCCTTTTGATCCTTTTCTCTCCTTCTTCAAATCCAAGTGAATGCTAAAGTGCTCCAAGAATACTCTAAGTGTGCAAGAGTGTATGAGAGAGAGAATGAGAGAAGAGAGCCAAAATTGAACAAACAAAAGTTGTGAACTATCTCTCTGATGCCTTTTTATCCTTGATTTCTCATTTTCTTTAATTTTTCCTATAATTTTCCTTGCATGCATATTTGTGTCTCTTTATCTCCATTTTCTCGCATTTTCCTTTATATTCATAATTAAATGACTTTAATTTCCTCTTTGGTTTTGCCAATTTCCATAGCCATAATAAACCACAAGTGATTCCCACTATAGTGTTTACCCAATATTCAACTTAAAATATGTGTCCCATGACCTTGGCCTTATTATTTTTTCCTTTGTTATCCTTTATTACATGAAACTTTAACATGAGGTTGTTACAATTGTCCACGAACTAAAAGATAACCTATGGACAACTCAGAATTGACAGAAATTATATACAGATTGACAGAGGGTAGAAAGGAGTTTTGATGTGGGATATATAGTATACCTTCAGCTACAACCATATAGACAATCGACGTTGAAGCAAAAAGGAGAGGAAAATTTGAAACTACAATTCTATGGACCATATCGGATCATCTGAAAGGTAGGAGAGGTAGCATATGAATTATAGTGTCTAACAAAGAGCATAATTCATAATATATTTCATGTCTGTTGCCTAAAGAAGGATTTGGGAAAAAATGTTATATCATCACTTTATTTACCCCCATTGCATGAGGAAGGTCATCTTCAACTAGTTCCAAAAGATGTGTTGGAAGTAAGGGAAAAGAAACTTTGGAGCAGGACCATCCAAGAATATATGGTGTGATGGAAATATTTGCCCACCGAAGACACTACTTGGGAGGGAGAGTAGATATTGCAACATATGGCATTGAAATTGCTTGAAGGCAAACAATTTTGGGTAGAGGGGCTTGTAATACCCCCAACTAATTAATCTCAGTTAAAAAATAATGAATAAATAAATAAATGATAGAATATAAAAAATAATGAATAAATAAATAAATGATAGAATAACATGAGGAGATCACATGGTATTCACCCCATGTAATTATTAATAAAGGTAATTGCATATGGTTTCTCTCAAGGAATCAAGCTCTAAAAGGAAGAGGAGGAAAGATAACATGAAATGATTTGGAATTTCTTTCTTGGCATTAATCTGGAAGCTCAGGCGATTTTCCAAGGGAGGCAAGCAAGATCCTTCAAGCTAGCTTCGGTGGGGTTGAGCCTCACCCTAGTTGGCAACGTAACTTCAGTGGTCCTTGAGATCACCCTAGCTGGTATAGTTTCTAGTTTAGGGTATTGGTTTCTAAAATTTCTCTGCTCATCCATAACAACCTGTCTGGGAAGGGACCATTACGATCACATTGGAACAGGCCTAAGGATCTGTATACCTAACTGCAACAGTCTGTGGGAGGCCGAAAACCCTTGCATAAATCCATATAGAACAAAAGGATTGTTATTGCGCAGCAGGGTAAATTGGTCGCGGCCACAGATTGATCAAGGTCGAGGGTATGGTCACGCACCTACGGACCGGAGGATATCAAATATATATTTTGATGCCTTGTGGAGATCTGGAAGTGGACAAGATATCGTCGTTACCAACTGTAGCAAGGTGCAACAGATCTTGGGGCCCGATTTGTCACAAGTGGAGGACGTAACGGTCGCAAGAGCATCGCCGAGTGGAGCATCGACGAATAAGAGACACAACTAAGGAGTTAAGAACCATACTTGGACTAGGCCACCATGGAAGCACCAGGAGGAGTCAACGTGTGCCTGAAAAATAGCCAAATAAAAGTTTGAACATTGAAATCGCGGGGATAATATCACAACGCCATGAGGTTGTTTGCAACAACATTGGACTGTGATAGTACAAGGGCGACATACAAAGAGGCCATAAAAAACTATTTTGGCTACATCATCGCTTCTCGCAGAGAGAAGCTATCTTGACTAACACATTCTTTACTGTAAAAACACAAGGGTCGAAGGTTGTGGGTGTAGCGGCCAGATAAGGCACAACGTAAGGGCCATGGCCAGTGGTCGTCCAAGTCATATGGGTCATTGAACAGGGAGCCGTGGGCTAAAATCCATGGGTGCATCAATCGACCAAGAGTGGATTGCAAGGGTCGTGGGTTCACTACCCATTGGGCAATGGATTGAGTTGGTCGTGCAACCATTTGTAGTAGTATCAGGCTACATACATATTCACTA
Source organism: Pinus albicaulis (assembly GCA_034641835.2). Taxonomy (NCBI): domain Eukaryota; kingdom Viridiplantae; phylum Streptophyta; class Pinopsida; order Pinales; family Pinaceae; genus Pinus; species Pinus albicaulis. The sequence goes on along the minus strand of CM076580.1, from coordinate 258,581,999 downwards.
CGAGGGCACCACATCATCTCTTCATTACAGGGAATAGTTATCATTGAAGAGAATTTGAAAAAAAAAGGGTGTTGCCCAAATATTGTAAATCCTACCCCATATAAATAAAAATTTGTTTATTAATTATATTTCATGACTCTAGGTTTATTGCTCTATATGTTACATGAAAGAGTTTGAGAAACTTTAATGTATTGGTTTAAGGTATTATTATCCTCTCAGATTCTAAGTTGAAAAAAATGGGTGATATATGTTTTTCTCATCATATTTAATAAAAAAAATAAATGATTAGAAAAAAAAATAGAGAAGTAAAGGAATAATAAAAATTTCATATAGTAAGAATAATATATCATATATACCCTCTCTAATTCAAAATATCATTTAGAGTGTTTTTTCTTTCTTGTTCTTTTAATGAAAATTTTGAAAATAGAAATGGCCAATCAATTAATTGATCCTAGTAAAAATCGTAAAATGTACCACAAAATATCTCCCAATTTTGTCCCACATGCAAGTTATACCAATTGAAAACGTGGTTGATACAATGAAGTTTAGTCTTTAGCCTCTAATTTTAAAATTTGAGTTTCTTAAACACGTAAGCTACTACATTTAGCCCTGAGCAGGAATTTTTCCCCTAAACGGGAATGGGTTTGATCCGCATTTGGCCTTCACAGGGGATTTGGTAATCGTTGTCTTTGGTCCTTAAACATAATTTATTTAGATTGATCCAGCATTTGGCCCCTAATTAGGTGTTTTTCATTTGATCCTCAATGGGGATTTGGTTTTCCATTTATCAAATAATGAAAACACTAATGTTAAATAATAACAATCACGATATCAACCTATCATATTCTATAAAATATATATATTTAATAAATTAGAGAGTAAATAATATTAAGTAGTTTACGCCATATAGAATGGGATATAGCATGAGTGTATTGTTAACATATTTTTTTATTAATGATTTGGTTTGAAACTTATAGTTATTCCATCTATCTAACTCTTAATTCAGAGTTATCGTGGTAAAGAAGGAAATTGAACCTGTGTTTGTGCTTAGAGGTGTTTTACAACCAGAAAGATATTGGAAGAGAAGTCATAGTATACACAAAAAGAGTTTGCATATTCCATCAAAGCTAAATTACAAGTCTCATAAATAGCTTTCATGAGATCCAACATATTCTAAATAAGGAAAATATTTGAGAGTGTAAATTTATGTGATCCATAACATATAAATCTTCCGGGAAATCACATGAGAAATTTTTTGGACCAACCCGTTTCTAACTACTGAATGTATTTCATCATCAAGATAATGAATAATGAAGATTGGTTGTTCCGACTAGAAAAGCAACAGCCAAAACCTATGGAAAAATAGACGTTAAAAACGGTAAAAATAAATAAATAAATGAATTAAACCGAAATAAATCTCATCGCAAAAGTAATAATAAAAATAAAGACCAAGTCAAAAAACAAATAGTCAGAATAAAAATAAAAAATATAATAAAATAATCAAAATAGTCAAAATCTTACAAAGACTAATTAAACATAAATAAAAGTAATAAAATGGAAAAAAATAAACCATATAACTAAATTAAAATAAAATCGAAATTAAAAATAAAAAATTAAATAAAATAAAAGGATTATAAAAAATAGTACTACCTAAAATGAAAAAAATCAATAAATAAATAACTGAACACGAAATAAATCTCATCCTTTAAAAAATAAAAATAAAAATAAATAAATAAATATATTTATAAAAATGTAAATAAATAATAAAATAATAATAATAAAGATTAAGTCAATAAAGATAAAAATAAATATTAAAAATATAGAAATAACAAAATAAATAAATAATATATATATATATATATATATATATATATATAATCACCCTTAAAAGTTAAAAATAAAGAATTAAATAAAAGAATTAAAAACATAAAACTACCTAAAAAGAAAAATATACTAAAACTATAGAATTTTTTTTTTTTAAGTCTATAATAACAAAGGAAACATTAAACCCAAACACCTATTAAGTAAAACACAGGGAAACAAAAGGAGAGGAAAACCCAAGAGGAAGGACCACTACTGAGAGCATAGAGATGGAATCCAACAACTGCTCACTTTCCACCCGTCATCCTTATTCAACGTACGTGGCCTTTTTTCAATCTCAATAGCTTCCATAAATGTGATGGAAATGCTCAACCCTAGCAATGACTCTGGATTCTTCCATACAAATGTGATGCTTCGTCTTCTCTGCATGCTCAGCTAGAGTTGAGGTCCTTGTTCTACCATGCCTGATATCCACAATATGCTCTTGAATCCTTTTATTAATCGATCAACCAGTTTCTCCAATGTAAGGAATTCCACAGGAACATGGGATCAAATAAACACCTTTCACACTTTTGGGGTCTAATAGGTCTTTAACAGATCTAAGGGAACCACGAATTGTGTTCAAAGGTTTAAAAGAGGAAGAGATCTTATGCTTCCTTAAAATCCTAGCAATCTTGTCAGTAGTACCTTGTATAAAAGGCAAATTAACCCTACCAACAAAATCCTCTTTTTCTTTTTTCTATTTCGAACCTCTGCTAGCATCCATGAAAGCCTTCAAACCCTGACTTTTACAATAGCCATTCTCTTTAAAGACCCTAAGGAGATGGGTCTTCTCCTCATCCAAATGATCCTTATCTGAAATTCTAAGAGCTCTCGTGGCTAAAGTGTTAAGAACTCCAACTTTTTGAGCTGGAAGATGATGAGAAAAAGAATGCAAATACTGATCAGTGTGAGTTTTTTTTCGAAAAACATGGTGCAAGAAAGAACCATTATTATTTCTAGATATGAGAACATCAAGGAAAGGAATGTAGTTCATCATCAGGATAATGAATAATGAAGATTGGTTGTTCCGAATATCATATAAATATCATGCAGAGAAAAGAAACGACCAAAACCTATGGAAAAATAGACGTTAAAAACGGTCAAAAATAAATAAACAAATAAATTAAACCGAAATAAATCTCATCATAAAGTAATAATAAAAATAAAGACCAAGTTAAAAAGAAATAGTCAGAATAAAAATAAAAATATAATAAAATAATCAAAATAGTCAAAATCTTACAAAGACTAATTAAACATAAAATAAAAGTAATAAAATGGAAAAAAATAAACCATATAACTAAATTAAAATAAAATCAAAATTAAAAATAAAGAATCAAATAAAATAAAAAGATTAATAAAAATGGTACTACCTAAAATGAAAAAAATCAATAAATAAATGACTAAACACTAAATAAATCTCATCCTTTAAAAAATAAAAAATATATATATTTATAAAAATATAAATAAATAATAAAATAATAATAATAAAGATTAAGTCAATAAAGATAAAAATAAACATTAAAAATATATAAATAATGAAATATATATATATATATATATATATATATATATATATATATAATAAAATCAACCTTAAAAGTTTAAAATAAAGAATTAAAAACATAAAACTACCTAAAAAGAAAAATATACTAAAACTATGTTATTAATATAATTTTTTTTTTTAAGTCTATAATAAAAAAGGAAACATTAAACCCCAAACACCTATTAATTAAAACACAGGGAAACAAAAGGAGATGAAAAACCAAGAGGAAGGACCAATACTGAGAGCATAGAGATGAAATCCAACAACCGCTCACTTTCCACCTGTCATCCCTATTCAACGTACATGGCCTTTTCTCAATCTCAATAGCTTCCCTAAATTTCCGGTGATGGAAATGCTCAACCCTAGCAATGACTTTGGATTCTTCCATACAAATGTGATGCTTCATCTTCTCTGCAATCTCAACTAGAGTTGAGGTCCTTGTTCTACCATGCCCGATATCCGCAGTATGCTCTTGAATCTTTTTATTAATTGACCGACCAATTTCTCCAATGTAAGGAATTCCACAGGAACATGGAATCAAATAAACACCTTTCACACTTTTGGGGTCCAACGGGTCTTTAACAAATCTAAGGGAACCACGAATTATGTTCAAAGGTTTAAAAGAGGAAGAGATCTTATGCTTCCTTAAAATTCGAGCAATCTTGTCAGTAGTACCTTGTATAAAAGGCAAATTAACCCTACCAACAAAATCCTCTTTTTCTTTTTTCTGTTTTGGACCTCTGCTAGCATCCATGAAAGCCTTCAAACCCTGACTTTTACTATAGCCATTCTCTTTAAAGACCCTAAGGAGATGGGTCTTCTCCTCATCCAAATGATCCTTATCTGAAATTTTAAGGGTTCTCGTGGCTAAAGTGTTAATAACTCCAACTTTTTGAGCTAGAAGATTATGAGAGCAAGAATGCAAACACTGATCAGTGTGAGTTTTCTTTCGAAAAACATGGTGCGAGAAAGAACCATTATTATTTCTAGAGACAAGAACATCTAGGAAATAAATGTAGTTCATCATCAGGATAATGAATAATGAATATTGGTTGTTCTGACTATCATATAAATATCATGCAGAGAAAAGAAACAGCCAGAACCTATGAGAAAATAGACATTAAAAACGGTCAAAAACAATAAATAAATGAATTAAACTGAAATAAATCTTATCATAAAGTAATAATAAAAATAAAGACCAAGTCAAAAAACAAATAGTCAGAATAAAAGTAAAAATATAATAAAATAATCAAAATAGTCAAAATCTTACAAAGACTAATTAAACATAAACTAAAAATAATAAAATGGAAAATAATAAACCATATAATTAAATTAAAATAAAATCGAAATTAAAAATAAAGAATTAAATAAAATAAAAGGATTAATAAAAATAGTACTACCTAAAATGAAAAAAATCAATAAATAAATGAGTGAACGCGAAATAAATCCCATCCTTAAAAATAATAAAAATAAAAAATAAATAAATATATTTATAAAAATATAAATAAATAATAAAATAATAATAATAAAGATTAAGTCAATAAAGATAAAAATAAACATTAAAAATTTATAAATAATGAAATAAATAAATAAATAAATAAATAAATAAATATATATATATATATATATATATATATATATATATATATATATATATATATATATATATATATATATATATATATAATCAACCTTAAAAGTTAAAAATAAAGAATTAAAAACATAAAACTACCTAACCTAGTCCTGATGATGAACCACACTGGTTGGTTCGAAACGCGTCGACTTTGTTCATGATAATGTGATTTTTACCGAAAGATTTCTGCTTAATTTAAAATAAAAGAAAAATATACTAAAACTATGTTCGTAATAGAATTTTTTTTTTAAGTCTATAATAAAAAAGGAAACATTAAACCCCAAACACCTATTAAGTAAAATACACGGAAACAAAAGGAGAGGAAAACCCAAGAGGAAAGACCACTACTGAGAGCATAGAGATGGAATCCAACAACTGCTCACTTTCCACTCGTCATCCCTATTCAATGTACGTGGCCTTTTCTCAATCTCAATAGCTTGCCTAAATTTCCAGTGATGGAAATGTTCAACCAAGCAATGACTCTGGATTTTTCCATATAAATGTGATGCTTCATCTTCTTTGCATGCTTAGCTAGAGTTGAGGTCTTTGTTCTACCATGCCTGATATCCGCAGTATGCTTTTGAATCTTTTTATTAATCGACCGACCAGTTTCTCCAATGTAAGGAATTCCACAGGAACTTGGGATCAAATAAACACCTTTCACACTTTTGGGGTCCAACGGGTCTTTAACAGATCTAAGGGAACCAAGAATTGTGTTCAAAGGGAAGAGATCTCATGCTTCCTTAAAATTCGAGCAATCTTGTCAGTAGTACCTTGTATAAAAGGAAAATTAACCCTACCAAAAAAATCCTCTTTTCTTTTTTCTGTTTCAGACCTCTGCTAGCATCCATGAAAGCCTTCAAACCCTGACTTTTACTATAGCCATTCTCTTTAAAGACCCTAAGGAGATGGGTCTTCTCCTCATCCAAATGATCCTTATCTGAAATTCTAAGAGCTCTCGTGGCTAAAGTGTTAAGAACTCCAACTTTTTGAGCTGGAAGATGATGAGAGGAATAATGAAAATACTAATCAGTGTGAGTTTTCTTTCGAAAAAACGGTGCGAGAAAGAAACATTATTATTTCTAGAGACGAGAACATCAAGGAAAGGAAGGCTTCCATCAGTTTCAGTTTCCATTGTGAACTTGATGGAGTCATATTGATTATTCAGGTGCTGATGAAAATAATCTAACTCTTGACGACCATGAGACTAGTTTATTTTTATTACTACTTTATGATGAGATTTATTTTGGTTTAATTCATTTATTTATTGTTTTTGACCATTTTTAACGTCTATTTTTCCATAGGTTTTGTCCGTTTCTTTTCTCTGCATGATATTTATATGATAGTCGGAACAACCAATCTTCATTATCCTAATGATGAACTACATTTAGTAGTTCGAAACGCGTCAGGTCAAAAAAATTCTCATGTGATTTCCCAGAAGATTTATTTTAATAAGGAGAATATTGTTGAGAAAATCTCTCAACAAAACTCCAACAATCAGCAACCCAATTCTACCTATTTACTAATGTAAACATTTAATTTCCAATTCCCCCCTTTAAGTCTTACATTTACATCATTATAAAGATTATTACAAGAAACATAAATTACATATAGTCGCATCTATCTCCCTCATATTCCTCGACACTTACCCCCACTCTGAAGTCTCCCAAACGACACTCTTTTAACCACCACAATTTTTGAGCTTCCCATTCAACTCATTTAAGCCATAATTACCTCTTACCATCTTTGATGAATTTTGTATAATTGACACATCTTGATCTTCCGAAGGAAAATCTCGATACTTGACCACCCTATGGACAATTTCCCATCTATTAAAGTGCAACAAACTATATTTTTTTATAGTTATATAGGTGAGTTGTATGATTACTAGGCAAATTCAATAATCAATTACGCAACTATCATTTCTACATGCAAGGATCTCATAACATAACATGTAGTTGATTCTCTTGAGGCTCGAAGCACAACAAGATCCATCAATATATAACAAATTCACACAATTAAATTAGCCATACATTCTCTGGGCACTGAAGAACTTCGAGAACCACTAATTTAATTATATTCCTCTATTCATCAATTGGTTGTACTTTTTACTATAAAGAAATTAACAAATCTCATAAAAAAATTTCACGATACATACTTCCTTTTAAGTTTTTAAGTAGCAGTACAGAAAAATAATTGAAGCATTTTATATGTAGTAAGTGTCTCTTGCAATGCTAAGTTGATATGGTAAAGACATAAAACATCATATCAACTTTGACAACTATGAGAATACACAATTTTTTTTTTGCTCGTTGTAAAACAACATCTAGGATCGATCTTTCGGGTCTAAGAGAATCACAATTGACAAAGCTTCGTAATGTGTTGGTGACCTTATAAATTCATACTCCATGGACTGTCTCCAAGGACAATTCAACCAAGGTTTGAGGGTGCATAAGTCTGTCACGTCATGTGTTGTTGGTTGTGCTACACGACTCACCTTGATCAAAAACTAAATTAGGGGCAAACATTTGCTCAAAATTCAAAGTTCTCGAAATGGAGTGGAACCTAAACGACCGGATAAGTCTTGTCACCCTAATTTCGGCGCACTTTTTTTCATCGAAAACCGATTCCATATGTGAAAGTTAGAGCTTGCTGTCTGTTTTTACAAACAACTAAAATTTGTGTAGAATTGACAGGATGATGGCTTGGTAGCCCAGTCAGCAAAAAGAATATTCCAAGGAATATTCCTCCAGTTGGTCGAATCAGGTGCTAACAAGTGTCAGCTGGTGGTTGCTTGAAATTCTGGTAATTTGTCGCAATTTGATTGGTTTTGGTCGGGCCAATGAGGTCACGACACGTGGCTAGCCCGAAGGCTGCCACGTGCCCTCCCAAGGTCGAAAGGAGTGGTCAATTTATGTTTAGACAAAATTTTATAGAGTGTCAGGGTTTGACCCTGCGAACTCCCCTCCACTAGCACCAAGACTTACCAACTATGTTGCGTATTGGTTCTTATAATATAATGCAGTTTCCATGTATTTAAAGTTTATAATGTTGCATTGCGGGGGTAAGAGGGGCCAACCCCCGGTCCATAGGACCATAAAACATGACCATAGTGGGAGATCTAGACCATAATGTGGAGTTAAATGTTAAACATGTTTTATTAAAACATAACCCACCATTACTTAACCCTTAATATGCAGTTAACGCATTCCAAACCTTTAAGCCACTAACATTAAAATTAAATGGCAGCATGTGGCCAGTTGTAACTGCAGGTGTTTAATACTTTGACAAACTTGGCAGACTTCCCTAAAATTAGGCGGAACTACTAGTTAGGGGCGCAATTAGCTAAATCAACAGAGGTTTTGGAGGATATTTTGAATGAGGCATAAATTTTGACTCAAAAAAGAAAATTCGACTCAGTTAGAGGCTAGACAGGGGGTTTTGGGTCTTCTAAATCCATTGGAGTAAGTTGGAGAGCCATTGGAGCATTGTAGGTGCATGTAATAAGAGAATTAACCATTAATCCAAAGAGGGCCAAGCCATTGAAGCAAGTCCAAGGAGTTGTAGCCCAGGAGGGGTGAACTCCTTTATCAACTCGGTGTAATGTGTTTGCTCTGTATTACATTCTCTATAATTTACTTGTTGTTTATGTGTTTTTAAAGCTAATTTACTCATGAATTACTCATAAAAGACACAGAAACCCTCTCATAAACTTTCTATTTGACACAATCCTTAAGTACACTTTTATTTTATACTGACGAGGAAGCTAGCACAACAAAACTAGTTTGTCCATATTCAGATCAAGTTGGTATCAGAGCACAGTTTAGCTCATTTTAGCCCACGTTTATCTCAGGGTTTGCAAATTTTAGCTAGAATATTAGCTATTGGTTTTGTATTTGTGAGAGGAGAATTTAACTGTGTGCAAGTTTATGTATGTAAGATGAAGAGAGGATAAGGTCAATATTGAGGAACCAACTCTCAAATCACAACAAAGAAGTTTTGTATGCATTACAAGTTTGATGGCAGCTTCATCAAGTGATATTTCTAATCAATCTTCCTTAGAAAGACTATTTTATGAAGAGTTGTTGCAGAAGCTCTTCATCATAAGAGATATGGTGAAAGAGATGGTTGAAGATAAGAAGGAGAGTACTTTACTTCAAGAGCAGTTGATGGCCATGAAGGAGGAGAAGAAAGAGCTTCTTGAAAAGATGCATGAGATGGAGACTCAGCTCCATATTGAAAATGAAACCCTAGAAAAGATGCATGAGATGGAGACTCAACTCCATATTGAAAATGAAACCCTAGCAAAGATGCATGAGATGGAAAGCATAGCCTAGTATGTGCATGAAAACGAGGAATGCAAATCGAGTTTATCTTCAATACCCTCTCAAGATGAATGTTTTGGTGTTTTTTAAAGACACATGAGAGGAATAGGGTCCAAATTGTTAAAAAAAATGGGCTATGAAGGTAAAGGGTTAGGAAAACATGCACAAGGAATTATAAACCCTATTGTTGTTGAGGGAAGGTCTAGGTACATGGGTCTAGTTTTTTGTGAACAAGATGACGGAGAGCACTAAAAATTTATGGAGAATTTTGGAAATGTTTCAAGAAAGGCTTCCATTATATATTCACTACCTCAGGATTGTGTTCGTGGAGAATATAACAGGTTTACACCCACTGTTGAAGAGATTTCTTTTAGCCATGCAAGTAGTGGTTATGTATAGCAAGAAGATGGATAATGATCCAAAGCCCATGAGACACATGAAGGTGTTCCAAGAAGGACTTTCATTACATGTTCATTACCTAAAGCTTGTGAAGTTTGGGTTCATGAGGAATGCAAAAGTTTTACACCCACTTTGCAAGAAGATGCTCATAAACATGCAACTAATGGAAATGGAAAACAAGAGGATGTTGAAAGTTCTAAATCCATTGAAGCCATTGTAGGTATTTCAAAGAGAGCCACTATCTCATCGAATTCACCTCCTCAAGAAGGAAACAAATGTGAATGTGAAAGGTATAAATATGCCTTTAATCAAGTTGCTTCTAATTATGATAAACATGGAAAATCCTTACATAATATTTCGAGGAAATTTACATGTTACTTTTGTGGTTTGAATAACCAGACAATTTCGAGGTGTTGGAAGAAGATAGTCATACACAAGAAACTTTCAAAACAAAGGATACAAAATCCCAAAAGTCCAATCATGACAATGAAAACCATGTTGAAAATAATATGCAATTATTTTGCACTCATTTCCATAAGCAGGTTCATCTTGTAGACAAGTGTTGGACTTTGTATCCAACAAGTCATCCATAACATTTGAAGAAGGTGGAGAGAGATTTTGAAAAAAATGGAAAAGAGGATTCCATAGTTGATGCGGGTCAGGATGATACACATGATAAAGTGCAGCTGAAAGAAGAGCTATTGAAGTGGTTTGGAAAGAGATGGTTAGAGTTCTTAACCAATTAAGGCCTTGCATTTCTTTTGATAATTCATGAAAATCTTGCCTTATTGATGCATTTCTTGTTATCAAAATGCATTTCTTTTCTTTTGAAAGTTTACTGCATATTTCACGAAGCATGATGTTAGAAAGTGGAGTATGTTGACTCAATTAGATGCAGCAAAGATGGAAATTTGTAGTTGTAATTTGCATGTAAATTCATTTATTATTCTCTATAATGAATGTTGCATGTTTATGCCACTAAGTTATTCGAAAGTGGAGTATGTTGACTGACTATTGTTGCAGCAAATTTGGTCATTTCAGCTCTTTAAGTACTCATACATACCAATGGGATTCTTGTACTTGTGATTGTACTTGCGAGAGAGTTGAGCATTATATACATGCATGAGAGTTTGTGTGTGTGAACAGTGGAATTTTTTATAGTTTCATTGTGCTTGAACATGCATGAGTGATTGACTTGTGTTGGTTGATTTCTTGTTAACATGTATGATGCCAACTTGAGAGTGTTGAGCATTTGTACATGCATGAGTGATCGACTTATGTTGGTCGATTGATTGTTAAATGTATGTCTTATCGACTTGGAAGAGTTTATTTATTTTCCAAGGATGAAAGGGAGGTGTTGACGAATTGTTTCATGAGATGTGAAATTCTTGTTGTTTTGGTAAAAGAACCGCCAAGTGTTGTACATGCTTTTGTTTGACTTAAGAATCAATTGTTTGAAGAAGCATGTTTTTTAGACTTGTGTTTGGTCAATGGGTTTGTACACTAAGATCTAAGAATGCATGGTGATGTTCACATTATGTGACATTTTCTACCTTGAAGGAGCAAAAGGAAGAGGTCGCAAAGTTGTGCTTTTTGCATGATGTGTTTTTCAAGTTAATGGTTTTCTTGTGACAAGATGTCTTAGGATTTTTTAAGGTTCACTCTTGAGTGAGAGGCTCATGATTAGCCTTCATTCTCAAATCATAGAATGAGCAACATGTCAAAACTAGAGGATGATGGAATCAAGAAGCGGAAAGAGGGACAATATGAAAAAATATTGTAGCAAAAAAAGAAGCCCTTTTGTAGACCATATGGTGCATGACGCCAAGAAGCGAAAGAGATGGCGAAGACATTCTTCCAGATATGGAATTTGGTACCGTGGAGGTAAAATAATGATCATTTCATTTCTAGTGATTACTAATATTTGAATTCATTGATGTAATTCACTCAGATGGACTTAAATTGGAAAAGAGTTTCCAAGGAGAAGCTTGCATCAAATGCATGTTTATGCAAGGGAGGAACATGATTCTTAGTGGGAAGGCCATCAGTCAAGCTTTCCAAGAATAGAGAGATTTCTTTGTTAGAGCGAGATGTTTTTCATTAGTCAACTAGCAGCCAACAAAGGTCAACAGTGAAAGGAGTACATTGGTTGAAGTACCAAGCCATTTTCCAGAGTAGGCATGTCAATGAACCAAAGTGGTTGACATGAAGATTTTTCAAGTAGAATCAAGTCTATAGAACTTGGAAAATTGAAGAGGATTAAAATCTCATAAATAACCAACTTTTGTGTGTCCAAAAGCCTTTTAATGGGAATGAGTGATTAGAAACTGAATTGGGGGCAAAAATTTGCTAAAAAATAAAATTTCTTGGAATGGAGTGGAAGCTGAATGGCATGATAGGTCTCATTGCCCTAATTCCATCACACTTCATTTCATCGAAAACCAACTCCATATGTGAAAGTTAGAGCTTGTTGTATATTTTTATAAACAACTAAAATTTGTGTAGAATTGACAAGATGATAAATGGGTAGCCCAGTAAGAAAAAACAATATTCCTCCAGTTGGTTGAATCATGTGTTGACAAGTGTCGGCTAGTGGTTGGTTGAAATTATGGTGATTTGTTACAATTTTATTAGTTTTGGTCAGATCAATGAGGTCACGACATGTGGCTAGCCCAAAGGCCACCATGCGCGCCCCCCCCGCCCCCCCCCCAAGGTTGAAAGGAGTGGCCTCCCCTCCACCAGCACCAAGACTTACCAAATATGCTACGTATTAGTTCTTATAATACAATGTAGTCTGCATGTATTTAAAGTGTATAATGTTTCATGGCGGGGGTAAGAGGGGCCAACCCATGGTCTATAGGACCATACACGATGACCACGATGGGAGCTTCAGACTATAATGCAGAGTTAATTTTTAAACATGTTTTCTTAAAAGATAACTCGCCATTACTTAACCCTTAATCCGCAATTAGCACATTCCAAACCTTTAAGCCACTAGCATTAAAATTAAATGCCAGCATGTGGCCAACTATAACTGTAGCCATTTAATATTCTGATAAACTTGGCAGACTTCCCTAAAATTAGGCAGAATTTCTAGTTAGGGGCATAGTTAGCTAAATTAGCGGAGGTTTTGGAGGAGATTTTGAATGAGGCATAACTTTTGACTCAGAAAAGCAAATTCGACTCAGTTAGAGGCTAAACAGCGGTTTTTAGGTCTTTTGATTCCATTGGAGCAGGTTGGAGAGCCATTGGAGCACTGTAGATGCATGTAATAAGAGAATTTACCATTAATCCAAAGAGGGCCAAACCATTGAAAGAGGTCCAAGGAGATGTGGCCCAGGAGGGGTGAACTCCTTTATCAACTCGGTGTAATGTGTTTCCTATGTATTGCATTCTCTGCAATTTACTTGTTTTTTATGTGTTTTTAAAGCTAATTTAATTCATCAATTGCTCATAAAAGACACATAAATTTGACACATAAACCCTCTCATAAACTTGTTATTTGACACAATCCTTAAACACACTTTTATTTTACACTGATGGGGAAGCTAACACAACAAAACTAGTTTCTCCATATTCAGATCACACCTTTTTAATCAAAATACCTTGTACTAATTCCAACCTCACCTAGTATACATCACATACTCGTTGAGGTTCATTTGTACGAAATATCTCAGCTAGCAAGCTCCTTACTCTGGAATAGAGGCCACATATATCAAACAACGACATATATTTTTTAAGTTCTTGTTCGATGGAGCCACTAGAATGTGTAGTAATTTTAATCATTGCCTTTTTACAGGAACACTTCCTCCAACAACGCCATCGAGTGGCAACACCATGAATTTACAAGCAGCGATTGTGTCGTAGACTACAAATTTGACGACAAGGCAGATTTACAAGGTGGATCACATCGAATGATCCATCCGAGGACGAAATGAATCTGCCATAAGAACCATGCCATTGCAAATAAAAAATTATGACCTCAACTTGCATCGCGAGTTCCACGCTGAAGTCGGTCTAGCTAATTGGCAAAACCTCTCCCTTAAAGACCAGAGGATGCAGAATCATGACAACATCGAGCTACCCAGTCAAGTAAATTCCCAACCTGAACAACAATGATTGATGCTTTAAATCAGTAGTCGCTTACTTCTTCCGAGAATGCGAGGGAAATGGAATGTCAATGGAAGAATTAACATCTTGTACTGGATATTCCTTCTCTTCCAGTTTGCTTCATTGCGTGCACAACAACTCACAGGATCAACATATGAATTGGTCGAAGGAGGGAGGCAAACAGGGACGACCTTCTGACATTGGATAGGTGTTGCTCGAAGCATTGTGTGGGTGTATGCATCATATAGCCAGGCGGCTAAAACATGATAGATCATTCATGGAAATGTGCACAACATTCATCACTCAACGCAGATATGTATGAAATCCACAAATACTCCACACCAAACCAAAACCAATACACATACAAATACACCTACACTAATCTATGTACAATGGATTAATTTAATCCTCATAATTTTCCCATCCTCATGGGCCCTCCTCGGAGGGAGCCAAGCCCATAGAGGCTCTGATACCAACAAAAAAATTGGAAGATAAGTCATACAACATACAAATATAATTCATATACTCCATTAAAGCCAAATTACAAGCCACATAAATAGTGTTCATGAGATACAACATGTTCCAAACAAGGAAAATGTTGTTAAGAAAATATCTCAACAAAAACTCCAAGTCACTTGAGTATGGTTGTGATGTGTAGGTGTAATGTAAGAAAGCTTGTAAACATTTTCACATAAAATATTGATAAACATTTACATGTAGGTTGGAGATCTTGTAGTGCCCATAAAAAGTTAAAAAGTATTAAAAATAATAAAATTCAATTTGTTACATTGGAATTTTATTTTTATTAATAAAATTAGGAGAAAAAAAATTAGATAAAAGAAAAGCTTAATATACATATTACATAAAAATATATAACTTATAAGTAGCAATAAGTTAAGATCCATTTTACATTTTAAAATGGAATATGATTCTGTAACTATTTTTAAATTTAATTAATAAGTACATAAAAACATTAATACTTACAATAAATTTACAAATAAAATATGTTTAACAATGGATATTCACGTCCACTTTGTCATATATATTATTAACTTGTAAATAGACTTTGTTAAAATACCATGACTCTTCAATACAACATGCCCAAAAACCATCTCTCATTTCACAATTTTATACCATTTTTTTATTAAATCTAAAAGGAAAAAAATATTATAATTAATTTTGTGGTATATCTACACCTCTATCACATCAAAATATATAAGATAAATAGTAGTGATAAATTCACATCTATTTTACCATATAAATTAAAATAATAATTTTGTAACTATATTTAAATACTTACAATATTCCAATATTTTTAACCATGGATATTCACTCTCACTTTACCATGGATATTATTTACCATACCATACCATGGGCCAATACGATGGCTTATGAATACCACATGCCCAAAAACCATCTCTTATTTCACAATCAAAATAATAATTACAATACAAGATTTTTAACCATGGATACTCACCCCACTTTATCATGGATATTATTAACCATACCATACCATGAGCCAATACGATGGCTCATCAATACCACATGCCCCAAAACTATCTCTTATTTCACAACCAAAATATTTTTCAAATATAATTTTATTACATTTTTGGGTGGAGATACACTCTCCATCCCATTATAGAAGATATGTTTTAAGGTACTGTTATATTATGTTATCTAAACATTTTGACCTAGTCAAATTACATTAAAAAAAATGAAAAAAAAAATATTTATTAAAATATTTTGACTTTGTGAAATTACATAAAAAAAATTAAACAAAAAAAATAAAATTATTAATTAAACCAACCTAGATCCATATTAACTATGGATCTATCAAGGCAAAAATTTCTTCAAATTTTGTTCTATCTAAATTGGTGTATGTACAAAACCTATTTAATTACAAATTATAATAAACACCCCCAAAAACAATATTATAATTACTTTTGCGATATATCTACACCTCTTTCACATCAAAAAATATAAAATATAATAAGTAGTGATAAATTTAGATCCATTTTACCATATAAATTAAAATAATAATTTTGTATCAATGTTTAAATACTTACTTTTTGGCTGCTCCTGTATGGGTTCGGCTTTTTGGGCTTCCTATGGATTTCTGGGACCCTGAAATTTTGGAAGGAATAGAAATACACTAGGTACTTTTGTTAAAATAGCAGACTCCACAGCTCAAGGGCACTATACTTCCTTTGCAAGAATCTGTGTCTATATGAATATATCTGAACCCTTGCCAGAGATGATTGAATTGGAATATGAAGGTAAAGTCTAGCTTCAGCTTCTGGACTATGAGCACATCCCTTTCCGCTGTCGCCGATGTCACGAGTATGGTCATTTGTACAAATCTTGCCCCCTTAATGTCGTCGAACAACAACCACCTCCTCGTGGCATTGGCCCAGAGGCGCAACCTCGACAGGATGATGAGGGGTTTGTGCCGGTAACTTCTAAAAAACGAACTCCTCACTCAGGAAATACCGGCTCTGGTTCGGCCACAAAACAAAACCATCCCAGCTTGAAAACCACAGAAAATATGTACGAGGTTTTACAGGAAGAAGGTGAACCGTCAGTTTTAGAGGCCGCAACAGAAGGCCCAACAGAAGGAAAATCAGAGACTATATAGAAAAACCAATCTTCAAAGAGGAAAGCTGGGCAGGAAATGGACACGCCTGAAGACAGGCCGCTGCAAGACCTTATCCCAATGGAGGTAGAACAAACCAAAGACGACTTGAGTGCAGAAGAGAAATTATTGAAAATCCTTTTATTTGAATGGAGGAATCTTGATGATCGATTCATCCCGGCAGACCAGAAGAAATTATATAAAGAAACATTTGAACATTATCTCACAGTGCAAGCCCACCAAGAAACCCAAGAACGAGAACAATCAGCCAGTGAGAAGGCTCCTCCTCCATCAAAATCGGCAAAAAAGCTAGGACGACGAACCCTGCAGGAATCAATACAGTTGGTGGGCGAAATGTTGATTAATACCGAGAAGATAATACCGTTAACAACAGTATTCCAACAACTACCCAAGAATTCCTAATGAAGGTACTCTCTTGGAACATCAGAGGTCTTAATAATAAGGGTAAACAGAGATATTTGAAAGAAAAATTGAAGGCTGAGAAACCTCAGGTCATGTTATTACAAGAAACAAAAGTCTCTGGGCAGAAGATGCAGTCAATAATGCAATCTTTGAAAATGCATTATGAAGTTATGGCTATTGACTCGGTGGGCACCTTTGGAGGCATAGCCATACTATGGAATGTTGCGGAGATCAGTGCAGAGGGATGGATAGGCTGCCCCAGAATTTTAACAGCTACTTTCCATCAGATTGGCTCTGAGGCCAGGATCCTCATCTCGACTGTTTATGGAGCTCCAATTCCAGGAGAGAGAACAGAGTTTTTACAGAGTATAAGAACCTTGAGTACAATGCATAATGAAAAGTATTGGCTATTAGGTGGGGACTTTAATATGATATTGAATCTCTCTGAAAAAAAGGGAGGGCTACGAAGGGAGGATCCATAAATGCTTCTTTTTCGAGAGTTACTAAATGATTTACGTTTAGTAGACATCCCCACAGTAAATGGAAATTATACTTGGAATAACCGCAGGGGAGAGCGGCACCAGATTGCCTCTAGGTTGGACCGCTTTATAGCTACGGAAGCGCTGGTGAGTTTGGATATATATTATGAAGCTGCTATTCTTCCTACTCTAGGATCAGACCATTGGCCGATCAGATTGGAGATAGATGTGAAGGCAAGCCGTCAGAATCAACCTCTTAGGTTTGAGCTCTTTTGGCTACGAGATCCTGGATTTATGGAAAAAGTTAAAAATTGGCGGGGTTCAAATCCAGTCAGGGGTAATAATAAGATGCATTCGTTCCAGTTGCGTTTGAAACAGTTAAAAACTGAAATTAAATGCTGGAATCATCAAGAATTTGGTAACATCCAACAGGATCAAATTAGATAGAATGAAAAAATGAAGGAGACTCAACAGCAAATTATCCTACACGGTCGAACAGCAGACTTGGCTCTGGAGGAAGGTCGTACTCTCAGTCAACAAGAGGAGAGCCGAAAGCAAGAGGAGATACTATGGAAACGGAAATCCCGGGTCAACTGGCTCAAAGAAGGTGACCGCAATACAAATTTTTTTCATAAATCTATGCTACAACATCGCCAGCATAACATAATATTTTCATTGAAAGAAACAAATGGGGAGTGTTTAATCAAACACGAAGACATGGAGAGAGAACTGATAACCCGCTTCAAAGATCTACTGACGGAACCTCTCCCAAATCGCCAGGCTGCAATACAGAAGATAACTGAGCACATTCCTCAAGTGATTACTAGAGAGCAAAATATGGCATTGCTATGAGCAGTTACTCTCCATGAGGTAGAAGAGGTGGTCCTGAATCTACCCAAGAATAAAGCCCCGGGGCCGGATGGGTTTACTAGTGAATTTTTTAAAGCAGTCTGGCCATTCATGGGTCCAGATATTCAAGAGGTGGTTGAAGAATCCCGAAGGAATAAGAAGGTCTATCCAGCTCTGAATGCAACCTTCCTTACCCTTATCCCCAAGCATCAAAATGCAGACACCCTAGTGGGCTTTCGACCGATAGCTCTCTGTAATGTTATCTATAAAATTCTCTCTACGATTATGGTCAACCGCTTAAAACCTTTGCTGCCCACTCTAATTTCTCTGGAACAGACTGGCTTCATCAAAGGTAGAAAAATCTTGGATGGAATAGTGGTCACCCAGGAAGCAATCCACTCACTCACGAAAGATAAATGGAGAGGGTTGTTAATTAAACTGGATTTGTCTAAGGCGTATGACCGCATAAGTTGGAAATACCTGATAGAGGTAATGAGTGCCTTTGGGTTTGATGAAAGATGGCTCCAATGGGTTCGCTCATTCATCTCCTCCCCGCATTTTTCAATTTTACTGAATGGTAGTCCTTCTGTTCCGTTTAACAGCTTGAGAGGCCTCCGACAAGGTGACCCTCTCTCCCCATTTCTGTTCATATTTGCTGCAGAAGGTTTAGGAAGACTCATCAAAGCTCATCTAGCTGAAGGGAAGATCCAAGGCCTAAAATTGTGGGGACCTCACCTTCCACTGACTCATCAGCAATTTGTTGATGATATCTTATTATTCTGCATGGCGTCATTAAAAGAATGCAAAGCAATCCTCAAAATTCTGGAAATCTTCATGGCTGCCTCTGGTACTCAGATCAACAATGAAAAATCCAATGTCTATTTCTTCAATTGCACTGGTGCAATGCAAAATTTTCTTGCAAGGACCTTAGGGTTCCAAAGGGGATCTTTCCCTTTGAAATACCTCAGAATGTTTTTAAATTCAGGCCCCATTTGAATAGCAGACTGGCAGGATATCCTCATAAGAGTGGAGAAAAGAATACAGAATTGGGCTTTCAGAGTCCTGAATGCACCTAGGCGCCTTATAATGTTAAAATTTGTGCTTCAAGCCCTACCAGTTTACCAACTGTCCAGAAGGGCCTGCCCGAAAGGGATTTGCTCTCAATTGGTCTGCATGTTTAAAAAAAATTTATGGCAGGGAGCCCAAGCAAACAGGAAATGGGTGCTCTTATCTTGGGATAAATTACTTCAACTGAAGACAACAGGTGGACTGGGCCTCCATGATCCTTTCATTTTGAATAATGTGCTAGGAGCTAAACTGTGGTGGCGCTGGCTCCTGGGAGGGCCGGATCTTTGGAAGAACATTTGGCGAACAAAATATGCTATGCCACTCACAGTCTCTGGACGATTGAAGGTTGTTATAGTCCCAAAGGGCTCCTCGATTTGGAACTTGGCAGCCACGAACAGGTATTTAATTCGCTCTCACAGCTTTTGGGAAATTAGAGAAGGAGGCACAGCTATTTTTTGGGAAGACTCTTGGCAACAACGGGAAAAATTGTTTAGTCGCCTGGACCTGGGCGAAATTTTCCTATATACGAATACTCCAAATCAGAGACTAGTGCAACACTATTGGTGTCCCAACAATAATGACTTGTGGAGGAAATGGAAAGACAAGAACTGGTGGGCGGCAGCTCCAGCAACGCAACAATCGGACAATCTAGCTAAAGAACTCAAAACAAGAAAACTCAGACGAATATCTGGTCCAGATATACTCAGATGGGGATACATGGCAAAATGGTAGTTCACAATTAAAGAAGGCTACTATATTCAATCCCAACAAGCTCAAAATAATGCTAGGCCGCTGTGGAAAAAAATATGGGCATTGAAACATTGGCCTAAAGTGGAATACTTCTTATGGCTGGTAAGTCATCACAAGATTTTGACATGGGAAAACCTACAGAAACGGGGAATGATAGGCCCTTCTCAATGTCCCTTCTGTCATTCAGACATTGAAATGACATAACACATTCTTAACTCATGCCCCCTGGTGCAGCCGCTCTGGAGGAATTTGGAACATTTGTTTCGGCAAACGGATAAAAACAATGACAGCATTCCAGAAACCATTTGCAATTGGAGGAAAGGGAGGTATCACTTTCAAGTGATCAATAGAGCATGGACCCTCTCATTTAGTTTCCTCCTCTGGAACACCTGGAAAGAGAGGAATCACATAGTTTTCCAAGAAGCAGCCCAACCAATGCATCACATTTGGCAGTGTTCCATTGAAAATATTCGCGAAACTATCCTAGTAGAAAGCTGGTCAGAGGAAGACTGACAGACAGTGGGTATAGAATCTCAGATTTTAGATTACCTTAACCTTCAACCACAGATGCTTTATAAAGGTTTATGGAAATATAGACCAGCTTGTCAATCTATTGAGGAACATTGGTTACCTCCTCAACTAGGCTTTCTCAAACTTAATTATGATGGAGCCTCCAAAGGTAACCCGGGACAAGTCTGTCGGTTTTATGCATTCGATTTGGGCCACGCCACAAATAATGAAGCAGAACTTATGGCAGTCAAGCAAGGTATTTTTATAGCAATCAGAGAAAATTACCAGAGAATCATTGTTGAGGGAGATTCTACAATGGTAACCAGTATTATCCAGAAGCTGCAGCAAGGCACACCTTGGGAGAAAATATCACAAAGCTGGCGAACTGCAGCACTTATAGAAGAAGTAAGTAAACTGCTTAAACGGATTCAGTATTTAATCCCAAGCCACATTAAACGAAAAGGTAATGCCGCGGCAGATTACTTGGCTAATTGGGGGTGCCAACATACAGAGCGCTCCATAGACGCTCATCCCATTGACGCCATCTGGGATGTGGAGCTGCATTCTCTCCAGTTGATTGTGAATAAGGACCTCCAACCCCCAGATCGGGGTGTACAAGCGTCAGAAAGGATAGACCGTGGCAATTTGGTGGCTGGTCATCCTCCGGGCAATTAAGAACCATAATGGAGCACTGATCCAACAGATCAATGAAGTGTGTGATCACTTGGATTGGCATGATTTTATCGCAGTCCTGCCAGGCTATTATGTCAGAGCATCGAAGGAAGGTTTTGGTTAAGGTAAGTAGGCGCCCTCCCTCACTCCATTTGTTCATGCAATGCTCTTTGCATGCAAGCGCTTAGAGGAAGAAGAGGAGGAGCGCAACTCAATCTGTCAACTTCGCAACTCTTTCAGGGTATGTATCTGTCCTCCATTTCGCATTCATGGTGTTACTAGCCCCGATATGGTTCTGGTTTGTGCAAATTATGGCTGTCTCGATTTTGTTTTCGATTCCTTGGTCTTTCATTCCCAATTTAAACCCTGTCCAACCCTGCTTCCGTGACCCCTGCAAAAAACTTGTTTGTTCCCTCCTTCGAGCAGTTACCCTGGACAGGATATGGCCCAATAAACTACTCACAGTTATACAAAGTCATCGGGATAATTGTTGCGGGTTGTGAATTAGTCCAATTAAGGTTTTGCTCAGTCGGGATAGTAGTTGGGACGGGTTCCATATTCTAAAGGCGTCCCAAGACCCTTTCGTTTACAGTATGATACCTGAATGCTGGACAATTTTCTTTCACCTGTGGTCACCCCAGTTCCCTGCCTTCACACTCAGTGGTTTCCGAAATTGTATATGGAATTGGGTTTTCAAGTCTGTGTTCCTCTGTAAATCCTCTACCCATGTTGCTTATCCTTGTCGCTTTCCCAATCGGCCTCAAAGGCTTCAAAGACACCAAGCTTCATCTATTTTTTGCTCTGTTCTTGCTTATCTGGTGCGCTCGGCCACTCTCTCTTGTATGAGGTCGACTCAGTTCATTTCTCTTAGACCAGGCAGCTTTAGCAGTAGTTTTTGGTACATGGATAAGGAGTCTGAGATCCTCTGTCTTCTCGGAAGTTATTTTGTCCCCCTGCATAGGTCACTGAATTGGGTTCTTAGGGACCATTTTCACAGTTCTTCAGAAAGCAGAGTTATATATTCATAAAGGGTATACAAGGGAGATTTAGATACTATTCCCCACTTCCTTACTATTTCAACCTGCCTATTTGTGTTACTGCATAGGATTCCTCCAACTATGGGGAAGAGACGCTCACGGTCTGAGTCTGCCAAGGGAAAACAGAAAGACCTGTTGGAACATGTCCCAAAGAAACGAGGCTGTAAAACAAACCAGGAGCATCTGGAGACCCTTGCTGCTAATTACGTAATGGGTAATTATTCAACCATTCGCCAAGAAATACGTGGCTGGGAAAGAGATATTTAGACTGATCCTGAAGACAATGAAACAGAAGCTGAGATTCTGAACTTCATTACGGACCCTGGCAATACCCGTGGTCGACTTACTCTTTTAAATCAGACTATTCACACATACTGAATAGTTAAATGTCTTCTAGCAAAAGCTATGCAGAGTTTTCCGCCTGTCCATGCCAAGGCAGACCAGCCAAAGGTAGAACCTCACCTCCAGGACCTGCTTCAGGACATACAGAACCAGTTGCAGCATATTAAGATTACTCAATATCAGGCAACAAACCACATTTGAAGAATGGATGATCGGGTCGGCCACATGGAGAAGCTGCTCCAGTAGATGCAGCAAGTTGATATGCCTGGGTCCACTGTGAAGGACCCAGCTCCAGTTTCCTCATCAGATGGCTAGTTTTTATGCAATTTTTAAATGTATATGAACTTCCTTTATGTCATAAGTCTGAACATATTGCAGTAGTAGGACATATAGTTAATGCGACATATAGAAGGATGAAACAATTTCAATTTTGGTATGCTTTCCATGCTTTCAGGTGGCCAACAGACCTGGTTTCCTATAGGCAGGTTGAGGCCACAGTATGAATTTTATATTTTGTAGCCTGTCCTATAATTATAAATAGAAAATAGTGAGGTCCCACCAAATTTACAAAAAAAAATAATTAAATACTTACTATATTTCAATATTTTTAACCGTGGATATTCAATCTCATTTTTTCATACCATACCATTGGCCAATATGATGGCTCATCAATACCACATGCCCAAAAACCATCTCTTATTTCATAATCAAAATAATACTTAGAATATAACTAGCAATTGCACCGAGAGGTGCAAATAAACCCCGAAAATTTCAAGAAACTAAGAACCAAAAGGTGTAAAGGAAATTTAAAAGCTAATGAAAGCTCGAGAAATCAAGAACAAGAACGTCCAAAGCTCAAGAAACAAAGAACCAATAGGTGCAAAGAACCTTGAAATCTCAAGAAACCAAAAACATAAAAATTGGGAAAAAATTTGAAGTGTCAACCGTGTTGAAGTGATGTTCAATATCTAATCATGGACTCTCCTTCCCCTGATTTTCAAGATGCATATGAAAATTGAAAATTCCCAGGCTCTATTGCAAGATTGTGGTGTTTGGCCAAAGAAATTGTGGTTTTGTGGTGCTTTGAATGATGGAATTTGTTTAATTTTTGGCAATGAACTAATTGTCGATTGATTCCTGTGGAGTGCAGTGGTTTACAATCCAAAAAGAGGGGAATGGACCAGGGTGCAGAAACAGGAAGGTCCCCCACCACTCGATTGTGCAGTTGCTTCTTCTGACATACGTTTTTATTTGTTCCAGAAACAATATGGTATGATGGAATATGATTTCAATGAAAACGTTTGGAAGGAATTAGGCTCTTTTGCAAATGTCGTTGGAACGGTTGTGTTGCGTAGTGTGGTGTGACAAGATTTTTGTTAGCGATTATGCTAAGGGTACTAATGATATGAAAAAATGGAATATGATTTCAATGAAAACATTTGGAAGGAAGTGGGATCTTTTGTAGAAGTCATTGGAATGGTTACGAGTTGCGTAGCGTGGTGTGACGGGATTTTTGTTAGCGATTATGCTGAGGGTACTCGAGATATTGTTTTTTATATGTTGAAGCCTCAACTTATAAGGACTGCACCGTGATTATGCTGATGGCATCACAATTTGTTAAAATAAATATATTAAATATGTGTTTCTCGTAATGTTTTGCCCTCAAATTTTCAAAATAAACATATTAAATATGTGTTTCTCCTATTGTTACTTATCGTGCGTCTCGTACCAATTTCCCCTTGTTATTTAATGTTTGTGTGTGTTACCACCTATTAGGCGATATTACAGATGCCTGCTAACAAGTCTCCATTGACCTCGCTTAATGGCCATCCATCACTCCACTACATCTTGGTCTCGTTTATGCATGCCACAGCCCACGCCCAGAGACTGATCACTGTCATCCTATACCCTACATTTAATTTCGCACAATTCCTCTGGAAATATTCATTAATTCTTTCGATGTTCATTCTTCCTTCTTGATGCGCTATTGTTACCAAGTTGGTCCACCATTTATTTGAGCTTCGTGTGTAGGAAAGATATGGATGAAACCCTTGCAATGCCAAGGCCGAAGAGATGAGGTTGAGGAGAAGATGACCAGATTTCCATGACTTCTTTGGTGGGATTCATAATTTTGTGATCTCTTACATCTGCAAGTCGGGGCATTGAGGACACTATTGGGGCTTCCAGGAGGAGCGAGACTACATTAGAGTTGGCAGTGGGTTGGTGATGATGATTCTACCCAATCGGTTGCCTAATTTCATTCTCGTGTGGCCATAGGCGTTCAAGACCCTATTGACCACAGGGGTATCACTCAATTAACCTATGACATAGCACATGCATTCGTGACATACTAAAAAATACCCTTAATTTGACTACATATTGGAAAATACCTCTAAAAATCACTTTATTTAACCCCCTAACAACATTGACTGAACTTCATTCCCGTGTGGCGAGAGGCATTCAAGACCGTGTTAACCCTGAGCTTCATGGAATTTCCCGGCTCCCAAGCCTTCAAGCCCTTGACCAAGCCAACGTTGGCACTAGAGACGGCTCCGAGGAGGTACCCGCAGCCCCTATAATAAGTGATAATTTCACCCCAAGACCTTCTCTACACAACAACCTCTTCTTGAATTAATAATTTTGGGAAAGTGGGGATCTGGTATATATTCTAAATCGGCCTGTAATCAATGGCACCATGCAGATCTCCACAAGGATTTTACAGGCATTTGCCTTCGTGATCTCCTCCATTTTTCGAATGGTCTATTATTTGATTACTGGATTCGTCGGGGTACAACTACCACGAGTGTTTCCTGTGGGGAAAGCCAATAAAGGCACAAGAATGGAGCGACTAGGGAGGTCACTTATAGTTTAGACCGTAACTTAGCATGGGAAAGCGAGTCATTTGGGGGAACATTCCACAACGATGATGCCATGCATCAGATTTCCACTCGGTGGAGGAGGACGAATTTAGAGCGCAAGGATTGGGTGGGGTGAACAATGTTTGCACAACTAATTCCATAGAGGGAATGTTTTTTTCTTAACAAGATTTTTAACCATGGATACTTACCCCACTTTACCATGGATATTATTAACCATACCATACCATGGGCCAATACTATGGCTCATCAATACCACATGCCCAAAAACCATCTCTTATTTCACAATCAAAATAATATTTAGAATATAATAAGATTTTTAACCATGGATACTCAACCCAATTTACCATGGATATTATTAATCATACCTACCATGGGCCAATACCATGGCTTATCTATGCCACATGTCCAAAAACCACCTCTCATTTCACAATCAAAATATTTTATAAATATATATTTTTTAAATATTATTTTATTACATTTTTGGATGGAGAGACACTCTCTATCCCATTATGGAAGAGATGTTGTATTGTAGTGTTATATTATGTTATCTAAACATTTTGAACTAGTCAAATTACATAAATCCATATTAACTATGGATCTATCAAGCTCTTAGAAGGATCAAATCTCTAGAGGTGCAAACCTTTCTTCAAGATTTGTACTTAAAGAAAAAATTTACAACTAGATTTAATCCCTTTGAAAGCTCCTAAACTAATATGAATCTACAACTATGTATATATAAAACCTATTTAATCACAAATTATAATAAACACTTAAAAAAATATCGATTAACTAATTATTAATTTATTTTTCATTTAATTAATTAATTTTTTAATTTAATATAAATCAATATTAATAATCATAATTAGCAATATTCTATGGTAAATAATTCATCGCACATTCAGTTTAATTCGTAATATTTTATACTAAATAACTTATTTTATCTTCAATTATTAATTCATTTTCCATTCTCCTCAATGAGTCATATTTTATTTTAAATAAGTTATTTTATATTTAATTATTAATTGACTCAATAATATTTTAAATTACTTATTTTATATGAAATATTAATGGGCTGTATAATATTGCTGTCTTCTTTACCATGAAAAAATTGAATTCATCATCGAATATCAAGTATATATAAATCTATGTTTTTTTTCTTAAAAAGTAATTTTAATTAAAAATTATAATAAATAAATTTAAATATGTATATAAATTTTTGGTAAAAATCACATAAATTTTTTTTAAGCAATACATTTTCGTTTTCGAACCCGCAAGTGTAATTCATAATCAGAACAAGATATAAACAAATTTGAATTTACATGACATAATGAAGTTAAATTGAACCTTACGTCCAGGTTGCGTGGTCAAAATATATGTTCGGCAGCCATTTCCGAGGGTTTTAAATCGTACTTCTGAACAAGACGAAACCGAAAACCTTGTAAAACCTAAGCCTCGAGAATTTCGAAGTCGAAGTTATTGTGGCACCGTGCTGCCTACCTTGTATTTTGATTGCCGTACCTACCTCACAAGCCCAGCCACTCCAGCCAAGCCGGAATGAGCTACTAGGCCGATCAATTTCCGGCAGCAGCCGCCGAGATCCAGATGTGGTGCTGCTTAGTAAGGGCATTTTCCAGAGCAGCCATGGGTGGCTCTTGAATTTGCATGTGGCCTTGTAGCATTCGGCTCACAGCACTGGCCTCCGGTCTTGTGGCAGGATCCTCCTGTATACACCAAAGTGCCACCATAACAACTTTCTTCGCTTCATGCTCCTCCGGTAATCCATGCACCTCCAAACGAGGATCCACGATTTCCATTAAACTCTCCTCCTGAAACCTCCGAATGGTCGCAGCAGGAAGATAACAATCTTCCGCCGGAGCCGAGAGATCTACGCACCGGCGCCCGGACACGATCTCCAGCAACACGATGCCCAAGCTGTAAATATCGCTCTTGCTGCTCACACCCACTTCCATAAACCATTCAGGCGCGATGTACCCCGGAGTGCCTCTCATCCCGCTCGGAACTCGGCTATGCTGATCAGTCCGGTCGATGAGTTTCGACAGCCCGAAGTCCGATAGCTTGGCCCTAAACTTATCGTCAAGGAGAATGTTCTCGGGTTTCACATCGAGATGCACAATGCAATCGTGGCACTCTTCGTGTAAGAACGCCAGCCCGCGAGCAGTGTCTACGGCGATTCTCATCCGGGTACCCCAACTCAGAAGCCTAGCGGCGTCTGCGGAGAAGAGCCAGCCATCCAGAGAGCGGTTCACCATGTATTCATAGACGAGCAGGTGGTGGGATTCTTCCGCGCAGAATCCCTGAAGTCGGACGAGGTTGACATGGCTCAGGCTTCCCGTTGTCGCTATCTCCGTTTGGAATTCGCCGTAGCCCTGGAAAGGGTCCTCCAGTTGCTTCACAGCTACCATGGTTCCATCCCCAAGGACTCCCTCATACACAGAGCCGAAGCCACCAGAACCCACCTTCCGACTGAAATCTCGCGTGATTGCTTTCAGTTCGTCGAAGGTGAATCTGGGTTGCAGAACCGACAGCGTCTTCAAGTATCCGTCGTTCCCTTTGGGAGCCGCCGTCTTTCTCTTCCGCTGCTTCTTTCGCAGCAGGGTAAAGAGAAAATACAGAATTATTATAAACAGCAGACCAGCCCCCAAACTGATGCCGACGATGTTCCCAGTCTGCTTCCAGAAACGAGATCTCCAAGTTTTTTCTGCCGACTGGGTTGAATCATCCATGGCGGAAACAGAATCCAGAGGATTGCCAATAAAACGCAGCTACGCAAGAGCAATTGAACAAGCAGAGGCTGTTTCATTCGGACGCACCCATGTACCTGCTTGCAAAATAATCGATTTCTTGCAGCTGCACCAATATATGACGCGAATTACATCTGAATCCGCCTTTGGCTTGCAGCGGTCAGAGGCTTAATACGGCAGCAAGAAGTGAGATGACTCCTGGGCGCTGGGCGGGTGCACCACGCTACAGTATTGCTGCAGATACCATAGTTGGAAAAGCGGTACATACCATTGAAGAAATTCTTTACCACAGTCAATTTCGACGGCGTCTCCCAATAAAGTTTTATGTTCCCGGTGGGGTCCATTCTGATATAACGGCAGCCTTCTGGAAATTGGAGGAAATCGTGATAGGGAACCCATCCGGGCCCATACTTAACCCGGTCGTGGGTTCGTGTGATCGGAGGCTCTAGTTTCAAAGTCAACTATTGATGTTAGGGCGCTTATCTTTCCATTCCGGTTAGGTTCATGACAACGATTGCTTCCGGTTTTTATCGTGTAATATTGTGTTTTATTTTTCTCTCATCGGTCTCCGAACAATCCGTTGCAACAATACATGTTTGGCTGGTTGGACCCTTCTAGAATCAGAGTAAGCCCAATTCCATGATTATAACTAAAATTATGAAGTTGAATAAATATTCGTTACGTTGATAATTTTTAATATCGTAAAAGCCAAATTAAATGTTTCGATTTTATTTAATTTTCAAAGTAATATGACTAAAATTTTGCAAAAAAATTAATTATTAATTTGATATAATTTAAATATTGTACGGATTCTTTCATAAGATTAACTTAATCTTATATTTAAATATATAATTTTAAACGTTAATTCAATTATATATTAAATATTTAATTTAAATTTAAAATTCACAAAATTCCCAAAAAAAAAATTCATACCTTATGGAAAACATGCGGCGAGAGTGTATCCGGGCGATTCTCAAAACTGTGTCAGAGTAGCCCGCATTTCGATTGTATATCAAGAGATTCCCTTGGAACTGAACATCATGCGGGAAGTGCCTATAACCGGGGGTTAAACTTGACGGGTCTCCTTAATCATCAAGGAATCTATAATGGGGGATTAAATTTAACTGGTCTCCTTACTCATCAAGGAATTTTATTAAGATTGTTTTATTTTTAAATCATTACTCATATTATTTTTAATATTTACTTTTTTCTTATTTAATATTTTTTCTATAAAATAAAATAGAAAATTATCATTTTTTTTTAATTTATTATTAAAAAATTAATTAAACTCAAAAAAATAGAATTATATTGCTGATATTAACTATATATAATATATTATAATATTTATTATTTTTTTTAATAATGTGTAAAGTAAAATAAATAAAAATAATAACTCTAGATCTTTTTTCATAAAATTCCCAATTCCAAAACGTTCAATGTTTGGTACATTTTGTACCTCCACCCATCCTTACCGCACACTTCCAATCCAAATCCATCAATAAACATCACAAGCAAATTCTCTCTCAATTTCATTCCATTTTAAACAAACATCAATTTAAGTAATCTGCAATTCGAAATGAAACTCCACGAGAATCCAATCGAACTAGTGACCTCACAAAGAACTAAAGGCTTTTCATACCAACCAAACATCACAAACTGCACGAGAATCAAACAAGTAACCTCACAGAGGACTGAGGCTTTTCATACTAACCATAACTCCACAAGAATCGAACTAGTGACATCAGAGAAGAGTAAGGATTTCCAAACTAACCTTATTCAGATGCTCACGGGCTTTCGCAGTAAAAACATCCACTCAAGATGTTGTGATAGAGGTCGCACGTAGTTGATTAGCATAATGCAACGTATATTATAATAATAATAAATTACTTTAATAAGGCTTGATTGCATATATCTGCAATCATTTGGAACTCTAGATCATAATCATCCAAAAAAAAAAAAAAAAAAACCTTAACAAGGCTTGATTATATGAATTTACACTTTTATATATATCTGCAACCATTTTGAACTCTTAAACCTTACTTTTCATAAACATAACAAAATAAAGGTTGGGTGATTTCATCCCCCGTTTCAAGGTAGCAACTTGCCCCGTATGCATGATACTTGGCAACATATCTAACCATCGACATAATTCCACATTTAATTCTTCAGGGTACACAAGATCCATGTTATTACTACGTCAAGACGGAATACTTAAGGTTAATACACTTTGACAAGACAGAATGCTTATGGTTAACATTATATTAATCTTGATTGAAATGATTCATAGCATAAAGGTTTGATTGGAGATTTGGGTCTTAATCTCTTGGAATTAATGGTACTGTAAAACCTTCACATTCGGTTGACAGCTGTAAGGGTTAACACCATTGGATTACAAAGTTTGGAATCGATGATGGAGATTGGCGGAGTACCCGTTTAGGGTATAGACCTCCCCAAACCCTAATCGTCTTCTATCATTGATGTCGATTCCCTTTCGCGTTGCTCTGCAATCTTTCGGCCTATCACCGCCGTCTAGCTTACCTTGGCTCTATTCGACTCCGCTTGGCCTCTTAAGGCACAACTCCACAGGTAACACGATACACTACTGCATGAAGCTTAATATGTTCAAGATGTGGTCGCATTTCTGGTTAAACAGAATTTACAGGCTTTTATTTTCCGCAAGTGTGTTTTCATTTGGATTTTTGCATTGATTTGGGGTTTTAACATGGCATCCTTGTTTATTTCGACATGCTTGTATTTGCTCTAAGGATTACGCGGAGACTGTTTCTCTAACGAGCTCCTTCATTGAACAATAGGTGAGTTGAGAGAAAAGTTTAAGTTATGCATTGGTTTCATAAATATATGTATACTTTCCTCTGACTAGGAAGGCTAACTCCTTTCCGTGACTCATTCACAGGGTTTCATCCCTCGAAACTACAGAGGAATTCTTGTACTTAGGTAATAGTTTTAATGCTTCTGTTGTTCGCTTTATTTAATCTATGTTTACTAGTTTGTTGGCATGATCTCTTACTAATGTTTTCTCTGGGTCTTCCTTCGTTATGCAAGGAACAACCTGAATCGTCCCTTGAAGTCAATTCTTTTCGATTTCTTGATTCAGAGGGTTAGTTCCCTAACTCTTCCCTTGCCCTTCAGGTACCCCCAACTTCGCTGTAAGGTTTTTAGGTCTTGTTAGTAGAGGGCCTTTGGCTTGGCCTCGGAGATGCTCCTGGCATCGTGAGTATTGGATTCGAGCTTCAGGCTTGCATGTCGTTATATTAAATTTCTATTTTTTGCAAGATGAGGGGCTTCGCCCTGCTCGTGAATATCATCGACTTTTGTGATTGTCTTGAACTATACTTAGTTCTTCTTTTTTTTTGAAGAAACTCTGTATTTTCTGGTCCGAATTTATGAGAGGACAACTCTCCAGACTCAGTGAATTTTTGGTTTACATTCTGTCTCGAATGTTATAAAATACCTTACTTTTATACCTTTGCGTTTCTGTTTCGGGATTTCTCTATTCGTGCAAACATTGTTCATTCCTTTTCGACGAAATAATTTGCTCTCTTTTGGGTATATTCAGGAATAGTGAAAAATGTTTTCTAAATTTCCTCATATGTGTATAAAGTACGTTTTCGAATCTTGAATATGGTTCGAATTAGATTAACTTGGCTCCTGCAGAATCTTGGTTTCTTTCTTGCTTGACTCGTTTATTCGATGTCGTTGTAAATCTTGTTTTATATTGCTAGTTACCGGTTTTGGGGTTTACTATGCATGCAATCACTGATGTTTCTTTTCCTTCATTTATTTTACTATTTACAGTAGCTTTACACCCTTTAACTGGTATTGGTACAAAATTTATTTCTTTATTTTTAATGAGATGTCCGAACCATTCTGTCTGTGTTATCATGAATTACAGTTAACGACCAACCCGGGGATTGGGGTTTCAATCCTAAACTCCGAGTTAACGGTTTCTTGTGTTAACATGCTTGTAGCAGTAGTTTTGACTAATTCCACCTATTTACAGTGAACACAAATTCTTTTCTTTTTCTAAGAAACAAACCAGAGTTTTCATAATTCTAAATATTTATTGTTTTATTTGAGGTCCACTATTCATTTAAATAAACATAGATATAACACATTTCTATACTTCCAATATGGAGAAGTCTTCATTTCATCATTAAATAACCCAGACTGTAACAATAATTTATAAATAGCTAGACAACAAAGCCAATACCTATTTTTCCAGTAAATGGGTACTTATCTATTTTCTAGACTTGCTGATGTTTTCCACCCTACCATGATTGATAAAATTACGTCCTCAAATCCCCCTGTGCTCCATACCGAA
This sequence comes from Pinus albicaulis, assembly GCA_034641835.2. Classification (NCBI taxonomy): domain Eukaryota; kingdom Viridiplantae; phylum Streptophyta; class Pinopsida; order Pinales; family Pinaceae; genus Pinus; species Pinus albicaulis. The sequence continues at coordinate 258,549,381 of CM076580.1, read as the reverse complement.
TCTAGTAGGTTGGCAGAATTTTCCAAAAGAGACCTCAAGGCCCTTGGCCCAGTACTTCTTATTTTCCAGGAATAGGGAATGCTGAGTGTTTTCCACTGGTCACTACCAGCTCAGGAATACTCCACTTTCTCCCCCTTAGTCTCAGAATAGAACCCCTCTTCCTCACTGGGATGTACTTTTTATCCCTAGAGGAAAGGTAGTTGTCTTCAACTGTTTTCTGTTCAACCACTTTTAGTCTTTGGAATACTTTTACCATTATTCTTTTAAATTTTTATGGAACCATTAATAAATTTTATTTCAGCAAAAACATATTTTGTTTTTGTTTATAAGATCATCCTTTTCTAAAAAATATAAATGTTTAATCATTTAAAATTAAATAACATAACAACTAGTTAACATTTAAACTAGCTATCACATAAAATCTACAGAACCCACGTAGACACCACTTCCAAGTGAGCCAAGAATGCCATGATCAATTGTTGTTTTTAATTTATTCCTTTGATATTGATATTAAGTGCCAAGTTGACGATCACAAGATCACTTTCTTTCCCAAATATAAGGCATGGCTAGTAGCCTTGGAGCTAAAGTATCGACAAATCAATTCATATATTTACAATAATCAAATTCGTACATAAATACAAACCCTAAATTCTTTTATACAACCATTGCATGGTCTGATATATATATTTTTCAACTGACATCGATTCTAATTGATTGAATGTGGAAGAAAAGGTGACTAAAAGAAGAGACATTTTCGTGCTTTTCCACCTAAGAGGTCGAGATATGGAGTATTATCCTAGTGCCAACCTGTTGTAAATAAATATATAAAATTTAAAACTTCTTATTTTCTTATATTTCTTATATACCTGTCATTTTGACATTTTTTTCTTATATTTCTTATATACCTGTCATTTTGACATTTTTCATTTTTCTAAATTATTTGTAAGTTAACCATTACGTGTTTATTTTGGAATAAACCTTATTTTACTACTAAAATGAGGAAACATGGGTAAACCCACGTCAATTTTAAAGCCTTCCTATAACGTTTGCAGACTGAATAAAGAATCCATCTCTGTCATCATCTTTTAGCACCAAATTTTTAATCTATACTGACACCTAGTTCTATATTGTTTGACACTGGCTTGTTCTTGTTCTTGTTGCTCGACTAGATGACCGTTTTGTTGTACAAAAGTTTTTTTTTTTCACAAGAGAAAAAACATTGTTTTCTATTAAGTTATAGTAAAACAGTCCATATAGCATAGATGTACATATACAACATAAGACATCTGGATCATCCACCCGATTTCGGAAGCCGATACCAAAATGTGATACAACATGACAACTAGAGAAAGGGCTACCCCCATACAAGCAAAAAAGAGATAGAGCCAAAGACCCATCAACTTCCAGAAACTATAGTCTAATAAGAATTATGAGAGCAGGCTAAATAAGGATGAAAGCGTCCCATCCTAACCACACTGAATATTCATAAGAAAGTCACTAGGCCGACTCGCATGATGAGCCAAGTATGATGCACAGACCAAGATCAGGCTCGCTTGACAGAGTACCAGGCTACTGGCACGCTTGATGAACCAAGACACAAAAGCTACAGAAATAGATCAGGCTCGCTTGACAGAGTACAGGCTCGCTTGATAAAATGAGCAACAGAAAACCAAGTCTGGACCACACAGTATAATAAAGGATAAGACTATTAAGCCAACAGAAAATGCGAACAGGAAAAAATAAGGATGATATCGATCCAATGAAGCAACTCGAAAGGACATGATAGTAACTTAGCCATCTACAACTTATATGCTGAAAGATAAGTACAAATATCAGACTCGCTTGAAAGAGCTCCAAGCAACTGACTCACATAATAAACCGTCCAAAAAATAACCTTGCCACGAAACACTGATAGTATAAGGGATAAGAGTGAGAAGCCACCAACTTAGACTGCCGATAATGAAGAACCGAGATGCATCCATAAGACTATTCTAAACCAATCTCAGACAATTTGTCAACCCTCATGTTGAGTTCTCTATAAACATGATTCAAAGAAAACCTCTGGAATTTAGAAAGTATGTACTGAGTATGATCAATCCAACCCCTTAAAAGAGTACCCTGTAGAGTGGATTTACCTGATATTCCATCTATAAAAATCTTCGAATCTCCATATATATCAATACAATGAATCTGCAGATGGTAGGCGACCATAACCCCACTCCATAATGCCATAATCTCTGCTTTGATGTACAAAAGTTTACAATTGCTAAGAGAGAAAGTTTTCCATCCAGGGAATGGAATTTAAGGCTGAATTGACCTCCCTTGCTCTCGAGGACCATTTGAGAGGCAATGTTTGTTGCAATGGTTGTGAAACTAGCAGAGAATCGTACGCTGATCTCATTGTTTGCATTGTAGAATCAAATTTATCGATTAGTGCGATGATGTGAATGAAGCAGTGTAGAATCAAACTTAACGATTAGGAATGGTGTTCCTAATCCATAATGTCCCATCTGAAACAAATAACCTTAACATACACCTTAATTCTCATCAAATTTCTATTGATGATCAAATAAGTGTTTGACCATCTAGAAATTTATACATATCAAGAATATATGTGTTTGATATGTAGTAATAAAATCTTGTATTTTGCATAATTCGGAGAGAGTTTGCTTGTATTTGGGTGCTACATCGAAATTTGGTAGAAATCATACCCATGACAACTCACCTTAATACATTAAAGGTCTAAGAATGGTGGCGATCCACATCTTTCATTTCTTTATGTTCAATTGAACAAGACGAATAAGGTGGTGGAATATCAAGAACCTTGCATTCATTTTTTATTTGGGAAGTGGAGTTCAACTCTACTCCTAAAGTACTTGAACATTCCCACATTTGTAGAGCTCCATAGGAGGCCAAAAACTCCAACATTTGTAAAGATGAGAAAGATGCTAAGCTCGAAGGTAACGATAATGGCATCTCTCACCTCACAGGCATGGTACGTGAACGAAGCCATGTTAGGAGAGGAGGGAGAGGAAGATACCATTGAACTCCTCTTCCATGGCATGGCCAAGGAGATGACCAGTTCAACAAGGACCTCCCTCGGTGCATCAGGCGAATGGTCGTGACCATGGAGGTAGATGAGATAAGAAACATTGGAAATGGAAACTGGGTAGTCATGAACTTGCTCAGTAGGCACTTGAGGGACTGAGAAGAGGTTCTGCATGTTATGGAGTGTAGAATTATTGAATCAGATTTCCATCTAGTTCAGGCTAAATTAGATTTGCAAGTTTTAGCTGGCACTGTAGGAATTCAATTCTCTCCTCCCCCGCCTCCGGCTTCCTCCAACTCCCTATTAGTTCGATTGCTCCTCTTTGAGTCCTTGAGACTCAATATTTCAAGGAACAAGACCTCCTAGCCTTGAGAAGTTGGGGTTTCAACAAAGGAGGTAGAAAAAAAAAGTAATGGAGCGAGGCACTACCAACAACGTAGTTATGATATACAAGCTGATGGGAGAGACAAAACAACATGATGCCAACATCAACGCTAGAGGGATTGTCGTTCAATGGGAATACCACCATGGTTATGAGAAAGTGAAGATGACCCATTGAAGTAATCCTCAGCATGACCTGGCTCGCCATCACTCTTTAGGAAATTCCTTCTCGGTTATTTATATTATGTTATTTTTTTGCATACTCGTTTGGTCTTTTGTTGATAAAAACTGGTCTTGTGACATTAAGGGAGACCATATGGTTTCCCACCTAAGGAAAAATGGTCACTCCCAAGCCTACTCTTAGTTAGCCATGTCTTTTTTCTTCCTGAACATGATCAATTCGAACATGTTCTGTGAATGTTTTCATAAGACTATACTCTATGTAAATTTATGTTAATCTAATGAAATTTTGCTTGCTTACAAAAACAATGTGGGGAGAGTCCCATTCTACTGAGTCAATTTGATGTGTGATTTTGTTCATGCTCAACCTCCATAATGTCCATGCTCAACCTCGAGTTGATCCTTGTCCCTTTTAAAATGAAAATAAAATATTATCTAAATAAAAAATAATGCCATCTATAATAAAAAGCAAAAGAAAATATACAAGTTTGGTAAAATTTAATGTAAGGCATTATAAAACTTCAATAATACCAATCTCATTTATGATAAGGATATTCATTATTGATATTTTAATGTTGTAGTAAAAATATTTCACTCTTATTCTCATGTGACATACCATATTTTATATCAACTTTAAAAAAAAAAGTAATTACATGTGAAAATAAATATTATATTTCATTTTTTCTAGAACTGTGACAAGATTTGTTTTGTTTGCACGGTTAGTCCAAGTGTCCATATAGGTTTTCAAAGTATTTAACCTATTTATACATTAAAAAATGATATATATATATATATATATATATATATATATATATAAGAGTAATCAAATTTAAAGAGGCACTTTTGTACCTTATAAAATTTGATAGATTCAATCCATCTTGGTACTTCGTGGATTTATGGTTTACATAGGTATATAATGATAGTAAATATTAACATAAAAATAATAAAAATATTAATATAATTAAGAAAATGAGTTTATATTGAAATGGTGATGGTGAAATTTTGTTTTCCCCACAGTTAATTTGTGTTTTTCTTAACGGTTAACATCAATGCTTCATTGTAAAAGTTCAATAGCACATCTATCTAAGTAAAATTTTATGCTTTGATTTTTATAATGTGAATATTGAGCAAAAAGTTGAAATTATTTGGTTTTTTTTTAACATTATAATTTATTTTAAATAAAAAATGTTTATGATATATTAGTTCAAGTATATTTATGAAATATAAATTAGTTAATTTATATTTTTACTTTTCATTAAATTACAATGTAAAAATATTATAAAGTAAAAATGGATGATAAATTTTATTGCACTACCAACAGTTTATAACCAAAGTTTTTATCTAAATTGCAAAAAACAAATTATTTTTGATTGATTTTATTTTAACTTATTAAAATTATATTAATTAAATTTTAATTAAAATTACACATTCAATCAATTTTTTTTTATTAACTATTTCTAATAAAATGTAATTATAAACTTATTAAAATAATATTAATTTAATTTTAATTAAAATTGCACATTCAATAAATTTAAAAAATATATGTACTTCTATAAAAACACACGAACCTTTACACTATCCAAATTTTCAGTTATTGATCTTTTATATTTAATACAACTGCACATAAATAAAATTTTGACTAATATTGATAATGGATGGCAATCACTTTAACAAAATATGATTGTATTGATAGGAATATTCCTTAACAACAATTTTAATTAAAATTATATATTCAATAAAAATATATATGAGGAATTATCATAAGAGTTATTAAGAAAAAATACATCAAAGTTTACACTTTCAAAATTTGATAGACCCTTAATAAGATCACTGCTCACAAAATTGATGCATGGTTTTTATTAGTTTATATTAATACTCACTTAATGTAATTTGGTGAGAAATTTTTCATAATTCTCATAGTAAATGTGTTTTAATTATTTTTTAAGAGATGAAATAGATTCAACGCTATAAATAACTTATAAGACATTTAACATAAGCTTGACTCTTTTATAAGATAAGCTAGCTTGACAACTGTAATTTAGATTTTAAAAAAATTCCACCATATTTTTCAAAATCATATCAAAATTTATATTATTTTATAAAAAAAAAACCTGAAATATAACTACATATAAATAAAATAATTTTGATAATTGATAACAATCACGCGACCAAATATATTTTCGTATTAATACAAGTATTTCCTCACTTTATAGCGGAGGCGGTAAGAAAAGTTATTTTTTATAAACTATGTTAAAGTAAAAGAAAATCTACATGACAATGAAGTACGAATCGTTCAATCGACATAGTCAGCCTTAGCCCAGCTAGCCTAGAATAGTTTCAACGCCATACCTGCCTTGGTCGAGCACGTTTGTATTTTAATATTGTAAAAGCCAAATTAAATGTTTCATATCTTTTGAATTTTTAAAGTAATATGATTAAAATTTTGCCCCAAAAAAATTACTTATTAATTTGATATAATTAATTCCTCCATACGATTAATTTAATCCTATATTTAAATATATAATTTAAAACGTTAAATTCAATTATATATTAAAATATTTAATTTAAATTTAAAATTCACAAAATTCCAAAAACAAAACACACCTCACACCTCATGGGAAAATGGGAAAAGATGCTGCACGAGTGTATCCGGGCGAATAGCGATTATCAAAACTGTGTCAGAGTAGCCAGCATTTCGATTGTATATCAAGAGATTCCCTTGGAACGGAGCATCATGCGGGAAGCGCATATAACGTTTGTTGACCAAAAAAAAATCCATCTCTGTCCTCATCTTTTAGTACAATTTTTTAATCTATATTGACAACTAGTTTTGCATTGTTCCTGTTGCCCCGACCAGACGACCTTTTGTTGTACAAAAGGATATAATTGTCAAGAGAAAAAGCTTTCAATCCAGGGAATGGAATTTAAGGCCGACTTAACCTCCCTTGCTCTTGAGGATCCTTTGAGAGGCAATGCTGGTTGCAACAGTGAGAATCGTAGGCTGATCTCATTTTTTCCTAGAAAAAAAAAAAACGCTGTTTATAGTCCAGTTTCATTTGCATACAGTCATGAATGTCTGGTTATATTCAGATGAGGCATAGTTCATAATCATAGTGAAAGAGCTTTTTATAGAAAAAAAGCATTTAACATAAAGTCTAAAAAAAATACAAATATATACATTCCTAGCATGTCGCCAATGAACAAGAAAATTACAGTCATATTCTTGCTAATACTATTATAAAACCAGTCCAAATGGAACCATCATAATAATAATCCATCATAATAAAACAGTCCAGATGGATCCCCAAGGTTAGCACTCTTGCCAAGAGAGGAGTCGAGAGAGGAAAAGTGCATCATCGTGCAATTTGTATAATCACAAAGCAGAGTCAGTCATCCAGAAAAGTAGAATGAAAAGATCTTGAACAGGATAGCGGGCAGGCTTAGTGATAAAGCAAAATAAACCAGAATGAAAAGAGGTGTATGCCGGCTCGCTCGCCGATAGTCCACAATGAAGACTAAGGCAGAGGGAAAACCAAAGTCCTTAACAACCTTGAGTCCTTATAATATGAGATCTGAATGTTTCCAAAAGATAGAGTAAGGTTTTTTTTGACAGGGTGTCTGTCCGAGAGTTGTTCTCTTTATAGACTCTGTTGCATCGATGAATCCTGAAACTTTGTCAATAAATACTTGACCCGATCAATCTACGCTTTTAGACCATGACAATGAAGATTACAAATGCCAGAGATGCCTTCAATGATAATTTTCAAGTCTCCATATATGTGGATAATAAGCAGATTATGATAATTTTCAAGTCTCCATATATGTGGATAATAGGCAGATTTAGATGATATGCTACCATGAGCCCACTCCATAGGGCCATGAGCTCAGCTTTTTTATTGGTACCATGTCCTCCATTCCAACAAATATGATACTGTTCCGCTTCTAGGAGCTTAATCCAAGCCCCACAACCACATACACCATCTTGTTCCACCCCTTCAAAATAAATCACCGGAATAGAAATTTAATGGTGAGGTCGATTGTGGACTGATAAGTCCACCAGGGCCATCGTAGGACGAGATCGATCTCAACCACTTCATAATATTTCCATGAATATGTGAAAAGTTGATTGATAAGGTTGATTGATATGCCTTAAAAAATTAAGCGGTTTTGGGCACACCAAATCTCCCAGAATATATAAAAAAGCAGCGACTTATATATTTCATTGGTAGCCCCGCATACCATAATAGTCTGGATGCAATCGACATGTCTCCACGTAGGATCCTCTAGGAAGCTAGTAAACAAATGCCAAATATTGAGTGAAAATGAGCAATGAAAGAGCAAGTGTACATTGGACTCCTCTTGAATATGATAGAGAGGACACCTCCCTGGCCCCTAAAAACCTCGTTTCTTAATACAGTCCCAAGTCAATATTTTGTTTTTCTAGAGCAGCCAACCAAATAACAAAATCTTGGTTGGAATATTCCAATGCCAAGCCTATTGGAAAGGTGAAAAAGAGCAATTTGCGCGCTGCTCCTTGATGATATAGAGATATATATCCTTAACCTGTAAACAATCGCCTAGACAATGTTCGTCCCAAACCAGTTTATCTCCCTCCCCACTAAAATTCATGCCCACAGCTTGTAGCGCTTTCACCATTCTTTGCCATTCAATTGCCTCCTGTCCATGTCCATGCAGAGCCAACATCTGCGCTGATTTCCAAATCGATGATCCCAAATTCCAACATATAACAAGCTCAGATAATGAAAAGATACCCCGATGACTCAATCTGTGTATTAACTGTGGTTCGATACAAAAAGTAGCATCCATTTCCAATATCCTATCAATACCCGACATGATTTTTTTGACCGTTCCCAAAATGTCATACTAACCTCTGGCCCAATAAAGACATAACTTTGCACTGTAAAATCAAATTTATCTATTACTAGCAATTGCACCATCACCAGATGTTGCAAAGGAAACACCATCGGATTCTTAAAGAGATCCAATAGTTGCTAAGCAAGATATCTATAGTGATTTTGGTCAATTTTAGTAAAGGAAGGAAAAAAGATTGTGCCTTGTCCCAATTTGTATTTGTAATTAAAAGCAAAGTTATAGAAAAAAGCATGTTCAATCTGCAATAATTCTCTCCAAATGCAAGATACATAAAACAATTCTTTTAAACAACTATTGACCACTGAATCACTCGGTAAACTAGGATTTAGAAGCACTATAACCATGTCGACGACACCAAACAATGCTATGTAGAATTAATAGAAATGTGTTGCTAAGTACAAAACTGTATGTCAAACAATTGATCTATGAAGACTGTGATAACTAGAAAAGTGACACAACTATATCAAATGGACTAAGTTTCCAATTCGAATCATTATTTAAAAAGAAACATTGCACAAATGAGCATAGTCGAAAAAGAGCATAAACAACTATAGCATGTGATCATATAGAGAACACCACATAAATCTAGACACGTGATCTTATTAATAGCTCGAAATCTAAATTTCATTTTAGTCTAAAATATATACTATTAGCTCTAATCATATTTAACAACAGAAGCAAATTGCATCATATAATACATGTGAAGACAATGCCTAAAGCACAAATAAAATACAATTTAAAATCTCAAAAACTCTGCAAGAAAGAGAACCAGGGTTACTTCCCCTTAATCCCCCTCCTCTTTCCTAGCTTCTTGAGATGAGGTTCCCATGAGGCCACTATTAGACAACGGCTACTAGATGTAGCATCTGAGAGAGCCAAAAAGATAAATTCAAATAAATAGCAACCTACTTCAAAAGTTCTCAATGTTGAATATCCTGAGACGAAGTTGCTATCAAAATGAAAGATTCCCCAAAACAGGAACAATGATACTTATTCCATCATTCCTCAATGAACCATACAACCATAGGCTTTAAATTTGGCCACTCCTTTCATCCATTTTGAGGGTTGGCAATGTTTGAAATTTTAGCCATGTGCTTAACAAAGTCATACAAATAAAACATAACATATTTTGCTTTCCTTTGTTGAAGAGACAATTTTTTGCTCTGAAAACATTGATCTGCATTTTCTCCCTGGGATTACATATCGCCAAATATGGGGAATATCTGAGTGTTATGGATGGGTTTAAGACTACTAACTTTTTTTTTTCGCAATTAAAATCGCTACTGTTAACGCAGTCTGAGCATATCTTAAAATCTACAGCAAACTATATTACATATTTGAAATATTAAGTGAAAAGGCAACAATCAACGAACACTATAAAGACCCAAATCAAATGCTCAACAGTGTTAAAACCAGTGAAAGAAACCCTTTCTGGCTTTATTAAAAAAACTACAAGTTGATTTTAATAGAGAAATGAAACCTATACAAAGGTCTCCACATGAGATTACAGCTTTGTGCCATCATGATGGTAGAAAAGCATTTTGTTCGGTTACAACTTGCTATGTTTGTGTCCCACTATGAAAATAGACTTATCTTGCCTCTGCTATGTACTACCGACTACAACCTCCTTTCTCCCTTCTTTTCCTTTTTGGTTCTTATGTATTTAATGAAACTATGGAGGTAGTTAGGGTTTAGGTAATTATCACTCACCATTAGGTAAAATTTCCTTAATATTATGAATTGTAATGGTTTGATGTCATTTCTTAATATTCTTGTTTCAAGTGGTTTGAAGTGTTTTATAGTCAGATTTAGTGTATTTAATATTTCGTAATAAAGAACAGAAACTCACCTTATTTGGACACATAAAGAAGCAAGAAAATGAAATAGCATGAATTACAGAGAGAGTCAATGAACCTTCTGGTAGGAGAGGTGTCTTTGCAAGGAGATTCGAATGACCTTCTCGTAGGAGAGGCGTCTTTGCAAAGCCTGGACAACAAATAGTCACTCAAATATTGAAAGGAAACAACTCAAACCTTGGGCACTCGACCAGTCCTTTAAGGCAATGTTTAGTGGATGTGTATATGCCACAACCATAGCATGGATGCTACATTTTTATATTACTCCAAATGTATAACTCAACTTGTTAGCTTTGCACGGAACCTCAGCTGATTTTGGCATCATGATATTTTATCATCCATTCAGATTAAATTTGGGGAAAAAATTCCTTTGGAAAGATTATTTAATAAAACTTTAAAGAGTTTAGAGTCTACACTGTAAATCTCTTAACAAAATATTATGAACTTTGGATTCAGATCTGTTTCTTGATTATTTGATGATTACTTACCATAGAAGCGAGTGATCCCATGAGAACAATGGTTGTCGGATTCGACTTGCTGCTCCATTGTTTCATCAAGGGAAATGAAGAATGAACGGTGTAGACCACCCCACTGAGATTAGTGCAGATGATGGAATCCACATCTGTAATGTTGATTTCATCCATGTAGCCTATTCTAGCTATTCCTGTGTTGCAAATAACAATGTCAAAAGGTTGCCACTCATAACACTCCTTTATAGCTATAGAAATGGATTCATAATCCCCTATATCTGCAACCTTCACCACAAAGCTCAGATCATTCCACATAATTTCATGAATAAACCCCCTGGGATAGAAGATCTAGATAGAAATAATGTGATCCAGAGGTCATTAAAAGCTGCAGAGGAATTTATGCAAAGAACTCAACATTTGTCCAATCTTTATTTAGAGAGAATGTGATTAGAGGTTTTTCAACGAAAAATTCCACGAAAAATATGTATAGAAATTTAGGTAAAGAACACTACCTTTGTGAAAAATTTAACCAGAAAGAATGTGATCAAGAGGTTTTTAAACCAAAAATATCTACATAAATTAATGTAAAGAACCCTACCTTTGCGCAAACTTTATCTAAAGAATATTTCCCCTGTTGAGCAATGTCTGTAGTGGTGTCATCTATTTGAGAAGAACTATTAGAGATGAGGGTCATGTACCCTCCCTCTTTGAGAACCTCCATTGCAATGGCAAGGCCAATGCCCCTTGATCCTCCGGTTATCACAACGTGTTTTCCTTTTGAACTTGGCATCCTTTGGCTCGCCTTCTTCCCAAAGATCACGAAACATATAATACTGATAGGTATACAAATCACAAACTCCAAATAATAGAGCAGGGCAGGTGGGGATGATGACTAATGTTATTGTTATAAGGAACTGCCATAATTCGAATCTATGGCTGACCATGATCCAATCGTCTAACAAAGGATCTAATGGCACAAATTATGACAGAAAGGCAGCTAGGAGATTTGTTTTCAAATAAAGACGCCTTAGGGCGTAAAAATGTATGGAGAGGTGGATTTCATCACTTCAACAATAGTAAAAATAAGGCTATTAAGAAAACAAATCCAACACCGAGAGAGATTCGATAGCATTTATGGAATTGGCGAACATGTCTTGTTCTGTGGTGTTGGCTACTCAGCATAGATTTCTTGATCTTGAGTAGAAGAAATGGATTTGTATTTAGCTTATATTACATTAACCATGAAATTTCCAACATTTGTAGAGAAAATTAATATGATTGTGAGTAAGTTTGAAATCATATAATATGAAAATTGTTTATGATTATAAAGTAAAAAACATGTAAGATTTTTTAGATACAATTACCTAATTAAAGATATGTATATAGTTTTTTTTGAAGGGAAGAAATTTGATATTCATTAACAAAAAAAATTAGAAAGAGTATGCATGTAGTTACAAATTGTTATGTAGTTACAAACTATTACAATTAGGTAATTAAAGGAAAATTTGGTTTTATTTAAGAAATCAAAATTATGAACATTCATCATTATTACTCAAGATAAATCATGTGTAATTTGGAAACTAAAAGAAGCACATATTCTAAAAAAATTCATTATTAATTTAATTTTTTATATATTAAGAAACTCTACTTATGAATAATAAAACATATGTAACATAAATTATATTAACAAAAAAAACCATGTATTTCTAGAATAATAAAATAGTTGTAACAAAAATAATATAAAACAAGAAAAACTATGTATATTTGGATGTATGAAAATTTAAATGCATTTTATTAGGTAAAATTTTAAAAGAATAATGGTTATAAACATTTAAAAATAAACTATATTCCATATGAATACCATGGGTCAATGGGCTGTTTTTATAGTTTATAATTATTTTATTTTATTATTTTTATTTTTTATTGTATTTTAACCTTGTTAAAATGTTCATAATGGTTATAAACATTTAAATAAACTACATTCCACATGAATACCATGGGTCAATACCATGGGAAAATTTTATAGTTGATAATTATTTTATTTTATTATTTTTATTGTATTTTAACCTTTTTAAAATGTTCATTACATTATGTCAATCTTTTTATTTAATTTACTTTTATTTTTATTTTTGTGTAATTTGACATAGTCAAAATGTTAAACATAACATTACACCATTTTTATCATACTTTGTTTATTAAAAAGAAAAAAACTAACATTATAAAAAACATATATAAAACTATTTAGACATGGACACATGGGCAGCTAGGAGAGTTGTTTTCAAATAAGAACGCCTTACGGCGTAATTAGTGCGATGATATGTGATTAAAATATTACAAAATTAAATTTAATAACAATTTTTTTTAGACAATAATACATCCATACTATTTATTCAATAAAATTTATGAATTCTTTTATCAGAATTTACACGATTTCAACTACAATACCAACGGACCTGTGAGGAACAGATCTCACTAATTCTATAATGAAAATCAAAGTTTACACGATTTCAACGAGATAAACATTGAGTACTTCATATTCTATAATGAAAAGCAAAAGGTTTAAAACGTGCTTTCAAAATTGACACCACGAAAAACCAAATACAAACTATAATTAGCGATAGGGATTCGATCGAAGAGATAGGGATGTTTCTTCTATGACAAATTCAATGCTTATCATGATAAACATAAGGTTTATATAAAAACTTGTAATGGATAATAGAGTTATATTTAATTAAAATTTTGTTTATGAGTGTTTTTTTAAATTTTAATAATATAATAAAAAAGAAGTGTTCTTAGATCGTTTAGGTTACCTCTCTAATGAAAAAATAACAAGAATACATATATTGAATTTGAAAGGATAAGAATGCTATTAAACCAAACGATGATAAATAGCATATTATAAGAATGCTATTAACCAAACGATGATAAATAGCATATTTAAGACATACGCTCGAGACAAAGATTTATAAACGAAAAGTATAAGTAGACTTTTTAACATGGCGAATATGTTCTTCATGCAAGACCAAGTATAAGTAGACATTTTAATAAAGAGATTGAAAATATGTTTTTCCATGCAAAACCAAGTAATTTAGAAGAAGGGTAGAAAAACAATCCTTTTTATTAAAGCATTTTAGTCCAATTAAGATGAGTTTGGATAGATGGGTTGTTCTTTAACATGTTTATTTTGGAAGGAGGGGTTTGGGTAAAGACTTGGAATTAATGGAGAAATTTGGTTTTTTTAGATTAATATATTATTAGATGTTTGTTGTGGCGTGTTGAGATAATATTGGTTTATTTATTATATAGATTTTATTTTTCAAGAAGTAGTTTAAACTTTCCAACTAAATTGTATAACTATATATGCATAGGTGATTTCTGTATAAATATAATAAATAGTTGTGTGTATTGAATGCTTGTTTATTTTTTTCCTCATACTTTGTCTCCCTTATCTCTATTTTGGTATCAGAGCCAATGTGGCTTGAGGAGGTTGTGTTTGGTGCATTTTGTGGGGTGTACGCCTCTATGTCCACCTTGGAGACTATTTGTGGTGTGTTTTCTCTTTTCATTTATTGTGTTTTTGCGACTATGGAAGAGTCGTTGTTGTTTTCCTATCGACCCACTTGTTGACGTATTTGACTAGAGGCATGAGACGGTGCCTGCTCACAAACTTGCTCACCTAGAGAAGAGCTACATGCTATGGAGAAGAACCGACGATGCTTGCTCACAAACCTGCTCACTTGGAGAAGAGTTTTATGTTCCTAAGAAGAGCCGAAAATATTTGAGTTTAACATCATGCAGGGGTTGCATTTTTTTGTGTTTAATTGTTTTTGAAACATTGGAGAACTACTACATGAGAGGTTAGTGAGTAATTACAAAGAACCAATGTTGATCATCTTTTAAGTGGAACGATGCCCTACAGAGGTCGAGGCTCGTGAGGTGTCCCATGAGGCTGTGATTGAGATCGACTTGTATGAACTTGCAATGTACTAATAAGTGAAGTGATCGAAAATGTGGGGCTACACTGGTAATTGTTGCTCGATCATTCCAAAATTGATCAATGCACTGTGCACAAAGAACAAGTGTGATGAACCAAACACATTCAGCATAGAGGGAAAGTTCGATGTTAGATGAATACCAAATTTTCATTACATATCTTGCAACAAGGGAGAAAGTTCCCACTTTTGATAAATTTATAGGTATATTAATGCAGGAGGAAGAGAGGTAAAGAAATATAAAGCCTCAAAATTCAGATTTGGCATTGATGGCAAAGATAAAAAATTTCAAGGGAAAGAAATGGGAAGGAAACAAAGGATGAAATCCACCATAAAGAAGGTCATCATTTGGAAAACCATCTTACACAAAGCCTCTAGAAGGTATGACACCTTCAAAAAGTGATTCTAGAATGAAATTTTATTATTGTGGCAAGCTTGGGAACCTTTCTAAAGATTGATTTAAAAGAAAACATGATGAATCAAAACATAGAGGTTGAAGACATACAGGGCATTTTGCAGATGGAGCAGATGCCATGAATCATGAGTTTATGAATTTAAGATTGTTTATTTCAGATGTTGCACTCTTAGTTGATACTAATGATGTAAATGTATGGTTTGTAGATTCTGGAGATTATATCCACATGTCATGTAATAAACATTGGTTCAAAAATTTCCATGAAATAAATAGTGGTGCCAACATATCTCTTGGGGATGATAGTTCACACCATATTAAATGTTATGGTGATGTCCTTGTGCCATTACCTAATGGCAGTGTTAGGAATATTCATAATTTAATGTATTTCCCTGGTATTAAGAAGAATTTAACCTTTGTTTCCACCATTACATACAAAAATTTGAAAGTAGAAATTGTGAAATCACACTGTTTGGTGAAAGGCATGTAGGACCATTACAAATTTACAGATAAAGGTGTAAGACGACTTGTATAAGCTTGATGTAACTGAAAAAAGTCATCAAGCATTGGCATATACAATAATGACAATGTAAGCTCTTCGGAACCAAAGGTATGGCCATCTCAATTATCATGACTTATTGCTGCTTCAGAAACAAAAGATGGCATAGGGTCTCCCATTATTGAAAAATGAATATGTTGCATGTGAGGGATGTGTCTTAGGGAAAATGCATAGAGAATAATTTCCTACTAATGCTGATAGGAGGAAAAGGGATGTGTTTGAAATTATGCATTCAAATATGTGTGGGCCTATGCAAACTAGGTCCTTAGGAGGAGCATATTATTTTTTGTTATTTATTGATGATTGCACACAATATATATGGGTTTATGGGTAGTCAAACTACTTGGCTCATAACAATAACATCTAATGAGGAAGGAAACATCTACTCCTAGGAAACTTATATCAAGAAAGACAATATCTAAATAATGTATTTAGATTTTTCCTATATGACAACTCACAACAAAGGAGACAAGTTCTAAAATATGTATTTGTAATTTCTTTAAAATGCCATCAAGCCTCATGATATTACAAGTGATTTTTAGAGTCTTTTATCTTATCTTGTGTGAGTTTGTTTGATTCAATTGTTATAGAGTCAATTTTTTGGAAGATCCAACAGAGAGGTGAGGCTCTCTAAGCCTCACCTCTAATTAACTGCAGATCAATTGGTATCAGAGCACGTTTCTCCTTGAGGCCTGATCTGATTTTTTTTCTAGATGCTCGTTTATTTAATGCACTCTCTTTTCATGTGGCGACCACATTTTCTATGTTGTATTTTCTGTTCAATTTCTTTTTCTCAAATTTTGTTTGCTTCACCCATATTATTTCCCTGCGCCTTATTATTCCTTTCACATATTTTTAGTCTCACTTCCTCTACCTCATCACACCATCTACAACACCCATGGCCATTTTTTTTAAGTTTGCAACACATTTGTAGTTCAGGTATATCTCTGGTGTGGCCTGGTTCTGTACCGCACCTGGAATACATGAGTTTTTATATCAAGAGCAACATTCAAAGTAGGTTACTTTTGGAAATGTGCCCTTCCACCCCAAGCTATGTAGGCACCTGCTACTTCATCAACAGTCAACATAGAAACGTTCGACTTAGATTCATTTGGAGATGTACCCTCCCACCCCAAACTATGTAGGCACCTATTACTTCATCAATAGTCAAAATCACATCACATTAAATCCAATAGCATCCAAAAATCATTTTAGCCATGGCTTCACACCTATACTGAGAGGAGGAAACTAGGGGACACTTTCCATCTAAACCGAGAGGAATTGGGTAGTCAGGTTGCCTAGTTCATAATGGTAACATCTAATGAAGAAGGAAACATCTACTCCTATGCAACTTATATCAAGAAAGGAAATATCTAAAAATACATTTAGCTTTTCCCTATTTGACAACTCACAACAAAGGAGGCAAGTTCTAAAATATGTATTTCTAATCTCTTTAAAAGGTCGTCAAGCCTCATGATAATACAAGTGGATTTTGGAGTCTTTTATCTTATCTTGTGTGATTGTGTTTGATTCAATTGTTTTTGAGTCAAAATTTTGGAAGATCTAGTGGATAGGTGAGGCTTTGTAAGCCTCACCTATGATCAATTGTAGATCAATTTACTTCATGGGGAGAAAAAGTGATGTTTTTGAATATTTTAAAGAATTCAAAAACTTGAACTACAAGGAAAATACCTTGTAACAGAGCTTATAACGAAGGCTTTTAGTGTTTTAAAATTGGAAAAAATTGTCAAAAAAACCTCTAATACAACATTTGTTTGTGGCAGTGGATGTTTTAGCATAGATAATAATGGAACTTCGTTACAACTGAAAAATTTTGGGCAGATGGAGGTTTTAGTGAGTGTTTTTTAGTACTGTGTTTCATGGAAACAACAACACTGGTGTGATAAATAAATAAAAGCACCAGTGTTTTATACATAACCAAAAGTCCCGATGCAATAAATGCAAAGAACACTGGTGCCTAAAATGTATATCGCCCCAATGCGTATACAAAAAAAAAATTCCCCAAGGTGCTTTTTTCATGAATGACACTGAGGTAGGAAAAAAATATTGCAGACGTGGTGCTTTAATATAAAGTTGCAGCCCTGATGCGTATGGTTTGCATAAAAGCCCCGATGTGCTAAGCATACAAAAGCGTCGGTGTTGTTAATTTGAATAATGCATCGGGCATGGAAATAATATTTTGTAGCTACGTTAGTTCTATGAAAGCACCAGTTCTTAAGAATTACAGTGCACTAGGGCGTTAAATGCAAAAAACATAGGTGCTTTAAGAATATAACAACCCGATGATATTTTTTTCAGAAAAGGCACCAACTTTGCAAAAAAAAATTGAAGTAATGATGCTTTTAGATAAAATAACACACTATTGTGTGTTCATGTTATAAATGAACATGTATTTTGAAATATGTTTTATCTTTCTTAGAAACATCGACCTATGACTGTGCAATTATTGTGATTTTTTAAATCCATTATTCATCAAAAAATCGACATATATCTTATAATAATATTAATATAAATTAAATTTTGATTAGTGCATTTTTATATGATGTTTAGATAAATTTTTTATATCATCAGATTGCACATCTCTTCATCCGCATATTTAATCATCCGCATATTTAATCAGTGGTGTAACATTTTACATCGACATTGAATAACATAATGGAATAAATTAAAATGTATTTTATTATATATTGGTAAGAGGCTATTTTTCATACAAAATGGGATAGTTATTGGTAACACGATGTATTTCAATTGGGACATTGTGTCCACTACATTAAACATAATGTATTATTTTCACAGACAATTATTTCAAAAAATGCAACAACTTGCATTGACATCCAAATAAATCATCATTCTTCACTGCAGTTGTTGTTGGTGCTTGAGCTACTTCCATAACTTGGGTTATTTGGATGATTTTTTTGTTGATTGAAAAATCCTCCACCCCTAAAAAAACATTGATGTTACTTTTTCAACTTTGAGAAGGCAAGTCTTAGTGTCTTGAAGATTTTCATCCTTGTTTTGGTTTCAAAGAACATGATAGAAGGATTTTTGCAAAAAATCCTCTAGTGGTCTTGACATTCTCTGGAGTAGGAGCTTTAAATGTTGATCCCTTGGTTAGGTTTTTTTCCAAATATATTGGATGAATAGAAGTGAATCCCCCATAATGGAAATATTGGAAGTATTCACGGTCTTAACTAGAAGCAGGCCCTACAGTAAGCCATGCATCTCTACCAGGTTACTTGGCATATTCCCTAGCCCTAATGAGTACCTAGTTACAATTTTTCCTTCAAGGTTATAAAGAACCCCTGCTCTCCCCCATCCTACCACCCCAAATTGTTAGGGTACTTCTTAAGGGCATAGTCTAACTTATAAATGAAATAGTATTTTTTTACTGGAATATGGTGATAGAATTTCAAGCAAGATTATTATTTTTGTTGTTTAAATTAATTTTTTGAATCCATATATGTATTTGGCACCCTAAAAAACCCATGGGGAACTCAAATTATACAAATTAAACAACTTAAACTCAAGTTTTTAAAACTACCTGCTAGAATTTGGTTAAAATTAATGAGAAAATATGCCCTAAAAAAGGCTATTTCGTCTATAAGTTAGACTGTGACTTTCTTAAGTAATGGTATATGGTTCAAAACTTATGGGTATATCCATTATGTAACTCTTAACTAAAGGAGTAATTGAAATTGATACCACACATGCAACCAACCTAGTAATCAATTTCTCTAATCACCCCAAAAAAAATATTTAAATAACTCTTGTTGGTGGTGAATCAACATCTCTTCCCACCCCTTAAAACAATTCTCACCTTGCAATGGGATGGCTATAGCTTTGGAAACATCCTTCTATGTAACCAAAAACTCCATATCACCCAAATTAACTCTATCTCCTTTGAAATTAAGAGTAAATAGGATTGCAAGCTGCAAATGATGCCCATGAGACTGCATTTTGTCACAGAAAGAAATACAAAAAGTGTGTTCAAAGGCCACTCTAATGGTTGGATCATAATTTAAAAGGTCTAGGTTTTTGGGTTCAATTTGTACCACTTCCCCTCTGTTTTTGATCTTGCTAGCAATGGTCTCCATGTGGCTTTAAATACTATAGGACATAGTTGTGTTTAGGTTCGTGGCACACTGATTTCATGGAGGGATAACAACATTATACCTCCATCGACAGCACAATAGAGAAAAAAGTGATTTGGATTTTCACAAATTTATGAAAGGAAACTGCCTATTAGCCCTATCAGTATTTTTATGAAATAGGGGAAATGGGGTAGGTATAAGTGAAATTTAATTAAAAACACCTAACAGGCTTATGACTCAACACACTCAGTCTTTGACACCATTCACACAAATCCTAAGCCTGCAATTCAATACCCAAACTTGAACCAAAAGGGAAAACATGGCCCTTGTGCAACAATTATGTGGTAGCGTACAAAACAAAACATCAATCGACTCAGCCCAAGCTTCAAAAAAAAATTGTGGTTGGGGATGATGTATCGTACCTCCAACACTAAGGAGAGCCAATTTTTTAGTTGTGTGTGTCCTTTGCAAGGTGTTGGAGAGCATTAGGTAGCACTATGCAATTTCTAGATTCTGGGTAGCACTTGTGCAACAATATTCCACAGTGAAAACTAACTTTTCCCAGTCACCGTGCCTAGTTGGTTCGATATCTGAACTGGTATACCATTACTGTGATTTAGAATGGGCGCAAATGATGAGTGAAATTTGAGATAAGAGCAATAAAATTTTTGAAATTCACCTTTGTTTATTTTGTCCTTTTGTATGCTTATTCATCCGATCACTTTGTCTTTTGATTAATTTTTCATGATTGTAGGTCCATGACAAGGGGTTATGGGAATACTAGTGGTTAGGAGCATGAAATATGAATGATGGTGATTAGAAATGAAGGTATATCATCAATTAATGTGATTAGACATGAAGGTATATCATCAATGATGGTATGTAGCGAGTCTAGGAATGTGGGTAATGATGATTAGGAAGTGGGTTTAGGATGAGATGATATGTATATAAATTTATGTGGGATGTAAATGTACATGTAGGGGGTGTATGTTTTATGAAATGGGATATAGGAATGGGGAAATGTATTGTAGGGACATAAATTATAAATGGTGGAATGATTAAATGAATCATACTCCATACTCACCTGAACCAAACTTACTTTTAATGGTTATGACCAATGAATATTGACACATAACCCTTTGAACCCTGACTGAATTCATAAACAACTGACCTCCTGACTTTCATTGAATGAGACTCTTTCAAACTTTGTATGGACCTTATATGAACAACTAGTAGTGATGTTGGACACTGACCTTTAGACTATGACAACAACATTTCATAGAATAAATTGCTACACAAAATACCAAAATTAATGAATGAGATAAAGACATTTGACCCCTAGACCGTAGGACCCTAGCACATTGCAACTTCACGTTCTTGTGATTGGAATTAGCCAATTCCTTTCTTTTTCAGTTTGTGGGGAAAATATTGTATTAAATGCTCCTCCCCATAGGACCAACATCAAATGGGCTTCTTTTCCTTCTTAAACTAGTTGGGCCTCCTTTTTCCAATGCAATTTTTACCTTTGGAGGAGTTAGTTTGATATGTTAATTCCTGCAATTGTTTTTTCAATTAAGAGTTCCACCTAGTGAGTTCTTGTTGTTTCCTAGCGATCTTCCTAATTTATGCCTTGAAAATATTTATCTCATCTTCCAAGTACCTGAGCTAAGACCTCTAGTCTCGGAAGGCTCTTTCTCTTACAAAGTAACTTCTCCTCTTTGGTTCATGTTATGTTCTACTGGTCATGTTTCCCCTGTTTTTTCCATTGATTCTTCCTATATGCTTCCAAATACACTTCATTTGTTGATGCATTAATGAAATATAAACAAGTATACTAGTAAATATTTAATTTCACAAAATTCAAAGAAATTCCTTCATTTACAATAAACAAATGGCTAAAATGAAGGTGGGACTTTTATTTTCCACCCAATATTAGGTGCATTGTACCCAAAAATCATTTGCAATAGTCACCCGCGAGTCAAATCCACGATCTAAGGGAGGGAATTATTCAATAGTTCAATAGGAGGTAATACTCAGCTCACAGAGGATAGGGATTACTTATAAAATCAATTGGTTTATCAGCACTTTAGCAAGCATTCTAAGTGGTTTCTCAACTTATTCTCTGAAAGCACTCATTCCCATTTTCCTCATAATTTCTTGAATTGCTCTAGGCCACAATTCATCTTCATAGGGAATTCATTCCCTCCCCTTTGAATTTCTCTATAACACTTCTCATATTCTCTCTCAAGAAGAAAATTCCAACCCTCATATTGTTGTTAAATTTCATTTTTATTGTTTCTTCATAATCCTCTTGGAATATTACTCTTCTTTTTCTTATTATGTGGACCATAAAATTAATTTAAGGAGCCAGCTAACCCCACTCGGGTATGTCTTTCCTCTTACCTCTCAGATCATGGATTTGTGGTCCCACCATTCATGCCATTACATAGAAATATATTCATTTACAATTCATAGTATCATTACATTACAAAAATTAGGGGAAAATTATATGAGGGGTGTCACAAACCCCACCCCCTTTAAGGGAATACCATCCTCAATGTTCTTATCAATAAGGAGAAAATAAATATGATCATCACACATAGAACTTATATCCTATTATTCAACAAAAAAAATAAAAGGATGTGTTTCCTGCATTTGGTTAGCCATTTTTGAATGGCCCTTTCATAGTCTTTTGGTGCTTTGGATGCACCCAATTCTACTTGGGTTTATTCCTTTTTTCTGGAGTAATTTATACCTTCAATATATAACACTATTATCCTTGTTCTCCTTACTCCTTCGTATAGCATTTCTTGGCCTTTTGATTCCAAGTGCACTCCTAATGTCATTTTTATTCTAATCAACCATGTTTCCAATTCTTAAAAAGAAACCAATATCATTTTCAAGCATCTCCTTCTCTTCTTTCCAGTCCTTCGGGTGATCTAGTTTCATGCAGTCACTCACCTTCCAAGTTTATGCATCCCCTTCTCTGCTTCTGAATTATTCGAGTGATCCATTCCTTGGCAAGGCTTCTTCGTTCGGGAAAAATGTCTTTATAAACGTGGCATCTCTTTGCCTTAACATATTGACATCAGCCATGGCATACTTTGTGGAAATCCATTGGAACCATTGGCGTCATGATATCTTCAAGTTGCTTCTATTCACCTTGTAGCCAAGTCTATCCATCCAAACCAAGAAATTCCATGCTTTCCTACATGATAGCATGTAAATATCCATGAGCTGCATCATAAATAAATTGTAATAATTTAACTCGTACCTCATTAAAAACTTATTCATGAGGTGAAAATTGCTATCTCATTTTTTTTCCTAACATAAAAATTCAAAATATCTCATAAACCAACTATCATAAATAAGAATATCAATTCATGTTCATAATTTGGAAATTAATAAAAATAAATGAAATGTTGATACTTATCGTTGAATTGCATTGGGTCAGTTGTTGAACCCACCAGGCACCTAGTGGCTTTCTCTTCTCTTCGACCTCGTACCCATGCGAAGTAGTTAAGCATCCAGATCCTTCTCTTCTCTTCGATCTCATACCCATATGGAGTGGTTAAGAATCTATTTCCCTCTTTTCTCTTCTCTTCAACTTCCCACACACTAGACAGGTTTCCTTACTCTGGAAAATATATATATATATATATATATAAGCTCATTCTCTACTCTACAAATATGGGAACTACCAATCCTGGTAGTCTTTTGTAAACATAATTATGGGTGTGTCCTTCAACTTCCAGGAAGTCCCATACCCTCATTTTAAAACACATAACATATCACACAAGCTGAGATAGTCCCATACCTTCCTATCCCAAACACATAACATAACACACAGGCCCATACAATCCCATACCTGCATATCCCAAAAACATAATATAACACACACATAATACAACGTACACATAGCACAATACCATGTGAGCATGACAAATACAATGTATACACTTATACACTTGTACAAAAAATGGACATATACACATGACTCAACACATTTACACAATACAATAGAGAATCCGAAGACCACCCCGTCTCTAATCATGTAAACCAGGCCATAATCCCTCTTTTTATTTTCCCATGCTCACAATCTTAGCATGGGCACAATATAAAATTCATGTTCTCATGATATTAGAATCATAAATCAATAGGAAGTCCCTTTTTCTCAATAGATTCTTCAGCAACCTAGGAATACTTTTATGCCATCCATATCATTGAATAGATTTAAACAATCATATTTCCATTTGAATGTTCCCTCACAACCATGTCATATATATATATATATATATATATATATATATATATATATATATATATATATATATATATATATATATATATATAGAGCGAGAGAGAGAGAGAGAGAGAGAGAGAGAGAGAGAGAGAGAGAGAGAGATCAACATAATCATGTATACATTACATAAGTACATGTGTAATTAAATTCAAGGTTAAGGAAACTCCTTTCATGCTATTTTACTATCCACTTAATCATGGTCATAAAAGATATTGAATTACATCCAATAAATATAGGGTTTAGATAGCTCCCTGAGTATCAACAAGGAAGGCATTAGTTAATGGAATTCTTATCCAGAACTTCTCCTTTTACCTTTTCTTTTCACCTTGATTTTATGCAAAAAATTCCAGCCACACACATTTTCATTTGTGCATGTTATCATGTTTAAGCAAATTTTCCCAATAGTGTTCCATATTGCCTTTTTTTTTGTTAGGATGTTATTATCCATGCAAATCACACATTGTCCCTTTCCTTAGGGATATGTGGCTTTCCTGTCACACCAACCAACTTGTTCCAAGGCTCACACCCAATTGTGTAAATCAAGAGACAAATTTAAAATCAACAAGAAATGAAAGAGGAAAAACAAAGGAAAAATCACAAAATAATAAAATCTACAACAATCAATTAATAGCCAATCATGCAATTAAAGATTAAAACCATAACATATCAACATAAAAAACAATTGTCCCAAAAATTGGTTCAACGCTCCCAATCCAATATTTAAGGAACTTTCGGCCGTCATACCATGTTTGTACACGTCCCCAAGTATATGTATATACATATGCAACAAAATAATGCTGAGACTTCCTTCCAACCATTTTTCATTGCAGCTTCACGTTCTTTTGGTGTGAAGGAGCCACTTCCTTTCTTTTCAACTTGCGGGGAAAATCTTGTATTAAATTATCCTCCCCATAAGACCAACAAGTGATAGGCTTCTTTCCTTCTCAAACTTGTAGGGCCTCTTTTTTCCAATGCCATTTTTCCCTTTGGAGGATTTAGTTTGATATGCCAATTCTTGCAATTGTTTTTGTAGTTCATACTTGCATTCAGCTAGCTATCGTTGTTTCCTGGAGAGATTCCTAATTTATGCCTTGAAAATATTTAGCTCATCTTCCAAGTACTTGAGCTCATCCATATGGTCCCTGAAGTCTCTTGCTCTTCCAAAGGGACGTTTCCTCTTTGGTTCACAGTGAGTGCCACTGGTCATTCTTCTGTTGTTTATGCCACTAATTCTTCCTATGTGCTCCCAAATACAGTTCAGTTGCTTGACGCCTTAATGAAATATAAACAAGTATACCAGTTGTCATCTTTCCATGCTATACCAAGAACGTTACCCTATAGTTTTTCACACATCTCAAAATTTTTTATCAAGCACATATATCAAACCAAAATATAATTTAACATGTACATCATCTTGGCTTCAAACTTTAAATTTTCATATATATGTATATGTGTATATATATTTTGGTTAGAAACAAATAGGCTATGCAGTGCAAGCAATGCCATAGTGCTAGTATAATGCAAATGATTACACCCAAACCATGTATGAAACTCTGGTAAAATTAACAAGTGTCCATGGTTACAACAATAGATTGTACATACCTTAAAGCTTAATAGTAAGCATATGCAATATGATTGCATTAATTAATTAGTTAAATCATATAATAAAATCCTTGCAGTCATCATGCAACTTCATAATCAAATATTATAAAATGCATACAATCATATTTAGCTACTACACTCAGAGCTAGATCTCCTCTCATCTCCAAAGATCCAAACATTTGACCTCGTGTTTTATTAACATTGTAATTAGGGCACTAATTTATTCCCAAAAGTATAGTGTTGAACCTTTGATCTTAAATTCTTCTATGATAGAGCCCATCCAGTCCAAGTGTTGAATCTGGAAGCTTTGGTACCACTTTGTAACATACCTCCTATTATCCCTAACCCCCACTAAGGGTAGAAGGACGAAATTACTAGACTGACCCAACCTCCAAAGTCCAATTATGGAATTCGGGTCTACATTTTTTTTATCTTTTTCGACTTCCTAAAAACCTAAAATGAATGATTTCATTGTGTCTATCTCGTCAACACTTTTCCAATGATATAAATTTTTCTCCGATCTGACTCTCAGATCAAAAGATATGACTTATTTAAGTCTTTGTTTTTCATATTATGCCACATCATCAGGCATGCCATATGGTGCCCACGTGGTTGTTCACATCATAGGCCGCATGGTAGCTGACGAACCACTGATACACCATACCCTTCCAAATGATTGAATGCTCATACATAGCCATTGGCAGGTTAAGTGGGTGCAGGCCCATCTTTGGCCACCTCATCCTAGAGATTAAGTTTCGAGAATTTCTCTTGCAGTCTCTCAGTAGTTCTTCTAAGGTAAAACTTCCAGGATTATGTGGATTATTGTGGACCATACTATTAAAATTTCCCAAGACCTTCGCTTGACCTAGCCTTTCCACATCATCCAGGTCATTATCCTATGTGGTCCCCCCGTTGAAACTTTCAAGGACAATCCTTTTAAGGTTACTTGGACTTTCCCATGGATCCTTCCTTCACGTATTATTATGATATTCATTTCGTCTTCATGCATGAATCCACCATGCCACGTCTTCCTGCCTTGCACTAATTTTTCATATTCATATACGTTGTGGTTACATGGAAAATTGCCACATTTATGGGCACCTAAACATGACTCAACCGGTTGTTATTGCTACATTTGTCCATGCTTGTGTGTGTGGGCTCCGTTCGCCACAACAACCAGAGGATAAAATATTAGTGGGGCTGCACCCAAATCCTAGAGAAATTGTCACGGACAAAGTGCTAGGACGACATCAATGATCCTTTCCATAAGGGCGACGTTTCCCTTTGTGTGGATCTAGTCTAAGCATGCCACGTGTCACTCAATTTCATGCCCCTTGGGCCCCTAAAACCCTCAAAATTGGTTAACACATGTCCCACCTTTCAGACTCCACATGGATCTGAGGCTAAGTGACCCGTCATGTTGCATGTGGGTCTCACGTGGTGCTTTTCATAATAAAATCAAATTTTCCACATTACAAGGGTTTTGGGTTTTCTATCGCATTATTACTTCAAAAATTTACCATATGTCCCCACTTGCTAAGTTTCCCCAGGAATAAAATCCCACGAGTTTCCCCTTGGGGCTCCCCTCAAAAGTTTCGGGGTACTAATCCTATGGGACATGTGGGTGGCTCTAAGGTCAAGAAAGTCAACGACATGGATCTCTCTTGCCTATGCCCTTGTACATGGCCCTTCTCTATATGGTGCTTACTACGTGAGTCTCCATGCTCCTACGACCCTATACCTATGGCATAAGTGTAAGGTTTTGGGATATTCCACCCTCGACGCTTTCTTATGATGCCTGCACATATGGACAAGACCAAGCCCCTTGCCACCTTGAAATTTTACCCTACTCATTTACATGTATAAATAGTAATAAAGATTGGATCTGGTGGTTTTTCAAGGGATTCTCCCTTAGCACCTAATACTAATAACACACTTATGAGGATCCCTTACCCAGGTCTCTGATACATAGGTCATGGATACATATACAAAAATGTATATCCAATCCCATCTAGGCTATCGTCTTGAGCTTGAACTACTTCATCCCAAACTCAACTAGTGAAGATAACTGAGGTATGAGTTCATAATATATGTGTGTGTGTGTGTGTGTGGATAACCAAGGCCATCCCTCTTGAGCTTAATGAGGCACTGCCCAAGCCTCAATTCTCCTTTCACACACACACACACACAGTGATTTCTCAACTGAGCTTATAATATGGACATATCCCAAACTAGCATTCAAATGTATAACTTTATTTATATAAAACAAAGTTATATAATTTAAGGAAAACTAAGGCCTCATGGACACATTAGATTTGATGCAGACATTCAAGCATTTATCATAGATCTATCTTTCTCATTCACACTCAACTCTTTAGAAAAATATGTTAATAATTCATTCATTTACCCTATGAACCATACATGGAATCAACAAAAACTATTTTTCTTTCCAGGCACAGGAATTTACATCATTTTGCATGCTCAAAATAGACATATAAATATACACCTATTCATTGAGAAAATAATCAATTATTAACCTCTCATTTCACTTAGGGAAAAGGACATCCCTTGTCAATAAATCAATCCATTTATCAACACATTAAACATAGAATGAACTTCATTCATAATAATTATATAAATTCACGCATTTAACTTACAAATGCATGAAAAAACTTATAAGAATAACTAGAAAACATCCAAAAATTTCAATCAATAAATCTCATGCATCAACATCCTTCAACCATTTAACATTTCTCAAAGCTACGCATGTAATTCCACAAGAGAAATCTTTAATTTCACAACACTCATATAAATTCATTCATTTAAAATAAGAAAATGGCTAAAATAAAGGTGGGAATTTGATATTCCACCTAACCTTACAGCCATAAATCACTTGCCATAGGAATCCCTGGCCCAGATCCATGATCTAAGGGAGGGATTTCTTCAACATTTCAAGAGGAATTCATACTCAACTCATAGAGGATAGGGATTACTTATAAAATCATTTAGTTTATCAACTCTATAGCTGAGCACCTTAGGTGGTTTCTCACCCTATGGCAAGCACTCATTCCCATTTTTCTTAGAATTTCCTAAGCTCCTCTAGGCCACAATTCAACTTCCCAAGGAATTCATTCCCTTCACTTTGTAGGTCTCTCCAGTAATTCTCATGTTCTTTCTTAAGAAGAAAATTCAAACGCCCACATTGTTGTGAAATTTCCTTTTTATTATTTACTTAGGTCATCTTTTCATGTTCCTCTTGGACCCTTCCTCTTGTTTTTCTTGTATTTTCCCAATAAATTAATTAAAGGTGCTAGCTAACCTCGCCTGGGTTTATTTTTCCTCTTCCCTCTTAGATCATGGATTTGTGGTAATTATTTACTTAGGTCATATTTTCATGTTCCTCTTGGACTCTTCCTCTTGTTTTTCTTATATTTTCCCAATAAAATTAATTAAAGGTGTCAGCTAACCTCGCCTGGGTTTATTTTTCCTCTTCCCTCTTAGATCATGGATTTGTGGTCCCACTATTTAGGCCATTACATAGAAATATATTCATTTTTAATTCTAACTATCATTACATTACAAAAATCAGGGAAAAATTATACCAAGGGTGTCACACTGAGATTAAGTAGTTGTGAAATCAATTATCATGTATGTAATCAAGTGGAAGAACCTACCAATAGAAGAGGTGACGTGAGGAGATCATTTCTTCATGTAGAAATGTATGAAACTAATCAAGTGTTGAGGAAAACATTTATTTGAATGGGCACAACATGTTAAGCCTTAAATAAAGCCTGTGTGAAGCATAAAGGGCCCCATGATAAGCCCTAGATATTGAGTTGTTACATTTCTATTGTTATGCTAATTTTTTTTTAGATAGACCCTTTAATTCTAATTTTACTCCTTATATCTTATATATACACCAATACATAGTCATCAGAGCATCTCATCTCATCTTGCATATTTGTTTTATCGTTAAAGGAGTTTTCCCCATAAAAAAGGCTTATTTTTAATTCTCATATCTACTTCTACACGATATAAGTTACTTATCTCTATTTTTGGGTTGCTTCGATGCATTTTTTTTATTTTTTTTATTTTTTTCTGACACATGAGGTATCTAGAAGTATACATTCTATTCTTCTTGTCCCCATCAAAGTTTAAATTTGCATGTCCAACTACTTTGAATTCCTCCACCTTAGAATATTTTAGCCTAAAATATTGATTTCCCTTCAAGTACCTAATCCAGGTCGATATTGGTGGCCACTCTCCTATTCCACTTGGACCCCCACCATTTTTTCTTTCAGTTTTTTAGTTTCCTTAATTGTAGCACAATTTACTATTTGTAGTAGTTTTTCGAGTCCTGAACTTCCAGAGCCGTTTTGAGGCCCTAAACGACATTTATTTTGGGAAAATCGGGAGAAACTTGGGTAATCAACCAACGTTGTTCACTCAAAAATTTTATTCCTCTGATATATCTTTCTAGCGAGGTATTGTGCACATAAAATGAAGATCTTATGCCAAAGTTACGTCCCTGGGAAGTTGATGTACCAATTTACCCAAATGGGGCCCATAGTTTTGGTGCTTCATCTCCTAGGGTTAGGTTTTTGGATGTTTAGGGTTTTCCATTGTTGCTAAATAATAAATAGGCCTTTGAGAACCATTATAACACTATTCAAAGACCTATAGCCGCCACATCTCTTCTCAGATATAAGCTACCAATGCCCTAGCTAGTTTATTTTCATTCTGTCTATAAGCATATTTCAGTTATTTGGTATTAATGAAATGAAGTGTTATTTATGCTGCATCTTTGTATTTATGGTTATATTTGTATTCTGTGGTGTTCCTGCATAAATATGGATCATTACCTTAAAACTCTCTTTGTATCATTCTAATGTCTTTCATAGGGGTTTTTCATGAACCTAAGAAGGATCCCAGTTACAAATGAAATATCGGGTCCTGTAGTGGTAAGTTATATGAGACTTTCCACAAGTTGTCTATTTTTACTTGCATCCTCAAATTCATTCCCTTATTTTGACCTTAGCTTCAAATTTTTCTCCATTGGGGTAAATAGAGGGTTTTAATAAACCATGCATTTATTCAACAAATCGCCAATGTAATTATTTTTGAAGATGAATATGTAACTTGGATTCTTAGTTACTTCAATACCCAAGTAGTAGATAATATTTCACATATATTTCATCTCAAAATATTCTTCAATTCTTTCTTTATTGATGACATATATGCATCATTTTTACTTAATATAAAATATAATCTACATATAATACAACATATACAATGGGTTTTCCAACTTTCTTGATACTTTTTTTTTTTATCATCGATACTAAATTTCTTGAAATTGATCTTCAAAAGGTGCTCAATTAGCTTTTCATAAAATGTGTGAGGTGATTGCTTTAGGCCATATCAAGAATTTATGAGCTAGCATACCTTATGTTCTTGACCCTTGATAGTAAATCCTTTTGGTTGAGACATGTAGTCATTCTCTTTCAAATATCCATTCACGACATTAAAATCACATCCATGTGATGAATTTTCCACCTATTATGTGTTTCCAAAGGCAATAAACAACATATGGTAACCCATTTGATGTGTGTGTGGGGTGGGGGTGAATATCATCATAGTCTATGCCTTATTTCTATGCATATCCTTTTACCATAGGTCTTGCCTTATGCATTTCAAGTGAGCCATTTTATTGTTACTTTCTCTTTTAGACCCACTTACAACAAATTGTTTGATTATAAATGGAGGATACACCAAGTTCCATGTCCCCATTCTTTATGAGAGCATCATGCCCTTTTGTAGACATTATTTCCACTTATCATGAGAAAAAAGTTCTTCAAATGAACTTGGATAAAATGAAATACATAAATTAAATTCACAATCATATGAAAATTCCATATTATTGGCATCACCTAAAATTGAATCATCTACAATATAACCTCTATCGTGTTGTCTCACTGAACTTCTAGTTCCTATATGAGTCTAACCTCATTAGGATGAACACTTTCAAGTTTCTTTATGACCTACTTTGTAAATTTATATGATGGTCTAGGTTTGTCAACTAATTTAGATAACATTGCAATCCCATCAATATTCTACCTTTCAACCCTCTTAGACACATAATCCAATTAAACCTCTTATTCTAAAGAAGTGGCATGATATTATTCCTAAGGGAGATATGTCTCTTCAAAAGGAATTTCTAGAGATTTATATAATATTAGCATCCCCCCTTTAATATGTTCATGATCAAGCCAATGATATTTATTTAGATGTGTAAATGTATCAAGATGATCAAGATTTTGCTCAATAATCTTGTCATTTTAGTGGACTCAAGAACAACCACATCTCTAGAAAGAATGAACTTTCTATTTATCTCATTATAAATGTGATAGTCCTTGGTGGAATTTAATTAACTCAAGAAGATGCACTTCTGACTCCTTACACCCAATTTGTTTCTTTTCTCCTTAGGAATTATAACATAACTACTGGAACCAAAAACCCTAAGATGCCTCACCAAAGAAATGTAATCATACCACATTTTATAAGGAGTATTTTTCCCAGTATCATGAGATGGAATTATGTTTCTAAAATACACTACACATAGACCTACATCACCCCAAAACATCAACTCCATATTCTTCAAAAATAACATGGAACACACCATATTCAAGAGTTTCCTATTCATTATTTCTACTATAACATTGTACTAAGAACTGAATGGAATAGTGGTTTGATTCTTAATACCAGGTTGGTGAAGATAGATTCAAAATCATTACAAATATGTTACCCTCCATTATTAGTGCAAAGAGTACCAATATGGGGTTCTGCTTCATTTTCAATACATACATGAAATGTTTTAAATGTTCAAATACCCAATATTTATGTTTTAATTTGATTTAATCATCAACCAAATCTTAATATATTCATTACCAAAATAAATAGGCATGGGGCCACATAAATCAAAGTGTATCAATTGAATCTTTCTACATGCTCTTAAAGTTGAATCATGATAATGTTGTTTTCTATGTTTACCAAGTATACAAGCAACACATTGCTTCAACGTCGTTGGAATGGTAGACAAAACAAAACACCATTTTTTTAAACATAGAAATGCTATCATAGTTTATTTGACCAAATCTATCATGTCGCATGAGACTAGATGACATATGGAAAATTTTATGCCCATGTAGATGTCCCTTTCATCTTCGACAATCTCTCATCCTCCTATCTTATCATGATGATATTTTTGTTAGAATATCTCCTTATTTCAATTTTCCCATCGAACATGTGAGGAATACCCCCTTATTTTAAAATTTTCGTCAAACATGTGAGGAAGACCTCCTTATTTCAAATTTTCCATTTAACATTTGAGTAGTATGCCCTTACTATCAAACGTGCAGAAGTGTTTTTAATTGCATCCACAAATTAGGAAGATAGAGAACATCGTGCAAAAGAAAATATGTGAATCAATGAAATTTGAGCCTAATGTTGATAATTATTGTAGGTTTATGATTGGATATGTCTACAAAGTATATTGCACCTTATGCATTATCATTCAATTCCTCAAATAAGTACTTCAAAAAGTTATGTGGAAAGTAGCACCAAATTTTAAGCATCCATGCATCTCGCCAAGAAGAAAATGAAGTTTTGAGCAAATATCCATTTATGCTAATATTTCAATGAGTGATAAAATATGTTTAGATTTAGAAAATCTACCTTTTTATTCCTTGTTATTTATTTTATTTGATATTCTCCCATGGGATCCTAGATGTATTTGCATAATATCCATTCTTTCCACAATGAAAACATCAAGGATTATATCTATCACCTTTATTACCTATTCCTTGCCTCTAAAATACTTATTTCCATATAATATCTTGCTATCTTCTCTGATAGAAGAATCATATGATCGATTCTTCCTTTTTTTAGCAAGGCACATAGTCTCTCTAGTGGGATACATTATATTCTTCCTAAAATATTTCACATCTTGTGATTTATTACAATCAAGAGTTATAATTTATGGACTTCAATTGGCAATTACCTTGAAGTGACTTAGGATAGTGAGAATATGTGGGGTAGAGGGCCTTAATGAAGGAAGTGAGAGGATATTTTATCTTCATGCCAACAACATCAACGTCATACATCATGGATTCAATTTGGATGCTAAATCCATGGAATCATTATCCTTCTACTCTAGGTTGAAGTGCTTCAACTGTAGTTGAATTAGCTCCAACTTCAAATGTATATCATACAAATCTTCAACTTATTCAAAGAACCAAAAGAATATTTGATATATTTGATGTGTTGAAATGCCTCTTCATTTACAAAATAAATAACCAATACATATGCTTTATTATCTTTGTTCATCCATATTGTAATCTCTTTATATATTATAAGTATGATTGGTGTAGTCTCTCCATAAAAAAATTAACCCCAAATCTTTCTTGATCATTCTGGATAATTTTCTTACCAATGAGAACCACACTAGTAATTGAGACAAGAGAATTCAGTTTCATAAACAAATTCACTTGGAAAATATAAGTAATTCCAAATACACATATTATCTTAAGAAAAAGATACAAATTCAACCTCCTTTATACAAATTGGAAATCACTAGTTTTCTACAACTAGCTACTCCTCGCAATACAACTTCCTTCCCCATGACCCTTTAATAATAATTACTATAATAGATATGATGGAAAATGGTCTAGAGGAATGATAGCTCTAGACGTCTTGGATAATACATAGATGTAACATGCAAATGTCATGTAGAGGTAACTCATAGGTATAGAATGGAGTTGATGTGTTAGTTCCTTTTTCATTGTGTTCACCAATATTATAGCTCTAACATTTTGTATGTAGGAAAAAAAAATCATGGAAGAACCACCATTCATTCTTCTCCAACATGTTGTTGTATCTGCAATGACACGCATTAACTCTGAAAATTAGGGTTTCCATGAAGTAAGGTATAGTTGGACATGAGATATCTAAATGAGTTTCTCTACCTTATCTCTTTATGGTTAAAGCATGGAGATGATCATGACATGTTACATTTATTATTTTATTATTTACTTTCTTCTCCTTTCATACTTATCAATTAATCTTATATCATAATAATCAATTAATTAAGAGAAAGATGTCACAGTTTCGATGTTGGGCCACTGAGTATGTGGGGATTTATCCATATTATTTATTATATGTTAAAAATATCAAATACTGCATATTCAAATATGAACTATGTCAACCCTTACTAAATTTAGGGTGAATATCTATATTTGAGGAGTTAGGATAATTGAATATTCTTGAGGTTTTGTACTTATTCATTGAAAAAATAAAGAATATGATTTAGGAACCAGCAAATCACTTGATTGTGTCAGGTTTTATCAAATATATATCATGGTCTAGTTTTTAAGGGTTGATGATACACAACTAGGTAATATACATGATAAGAGAAGTGAAGTGACTCTAAAGAGTATGACAAATAATCTATTGAAAAAGGAAGAAACAAGTAGGAAAGACCATATAGTTATCTAAAAACTCCAAGGCTATGATACCACCAATATTCCTTAAATAAATATACGCTTGAATGAATTTATTTAATGTGAACCACATATAAATGCATTAAGATATGATGTTCATTTTCATCTTGCAAGAGGTATGTTTTCTATTCCTATTCACTTGTGATTCCTAATATCTCTCTTAAATCAATAATATTAATTTTTATAGCACATAATATTCCTTAGGATTATCTATCTAACACTATATATTTTTCTAAATCCATAGTGAGATAAAGTAGAAATACATGGAAAAAATGCGTTTCTTAAGTTTTTTATCTGACAAGTAGCCACTCTACATACTTTTGATAGACCCGTAGTGAGATAAACTAAAAATACATTTTTTCATGTATTTCTAGTTTATCTCACTATGGGTTTATTAAAAGTATGTTGAGTGGGTACTCATTAAATGAGTAATTTAATTCTACATTCTGTGAGTTCTTACATGTGAAACTTGAGTAAAATTATAAGGAGATAAGTTAAAAATATGATTTAAAAAAATAGTTTTTTCATTCCCTCTAAAATTGTTAACCCTCATGATTTTCATTATCACCTTGAATCTTGTTGCTTCTTTCAAATTTGATGTTGATATACATTATTTTTAGGCCCATTTTAATCTAAAAAATTCTCCAATGATATAGCACAAATGTTTCTATTAATGTCGATCTAATATACAATCCAATAACATTATATTTTTCCTTGTTTTATAACATACTAATAAAAAATGAATACATAATGTTTGAATTTTTAACCTCGAGATTATAGTTTTAAGATCTATGTCTAGAATTTGTCTTTGATGATTATTTTGTATTTTATGAACCCTAATATTGAATCATAATTAAGCACACAATTCTTTAGAGAAACAGATGTTTTCAAAATCAAAGGAATACATATCAAGTTAGACAAAAAGATCAAGATGCAAAAATCCATTCCCCATTGATGCAATTCCAACCTAGTCTTCCCATTCAAGCAAGCATAAAATAACCAAAATACCAACAAGTTGGATTTGATGTTGTTCAACTTTTCACCAAAATAATTAAAGAGTCTTAATTATCCTTGGTTGTATGTAAATTTTTTTAACGATTTGTTAGATGTGAAAAATGGTTTTCAAATAAATGATTTGAATTTTTTTTATTGTAGGCCACATATTATCTCATTTTGAATGCTTTATCCAGTTTTAAATTATTTGTTTCCAATGTCAGTTTCAAAAGGGTTGTCCACAAGAAAGTTGCTAAAAGAGACCACTTGATACACTACCTAGAGCCTTATTTACTTTTTCCTTAAATTAAACTATCCCCTTACGAGCTCCAAGAAAGCAAAAACCTACATGCATATGTTTTTGGAAAGGGAGTTCCACTTAGTAGGATTCAACCACTAAATCTATATGTTTTTGAGAAGGGTAATTTACTAGGAATGCTACATGAGCATCCACTTATCCTCAACCACTTGCAAATTGTTAAATGGCTCACATATGGGTTGTTTCATTCACTTCTCATGTCTCCAAATGGTGGATATTCAATTATTTGAAAATCCTTCCCTCCTCCTACATGTTAGATGATTAGACCATGTATCTTACAAAATATTGATTCCACCCAAAGCGTGAATTTTGGGCATTTGGAGGAAACATGATCTGTAATAGGGATCACACTTTAAATATGACTTGAACTAGAGATGTCATTTCAAACTTGAAGCATCAAAATCTTTATTTTTAGCCACAATTTAACCATCTGAGGGAACGGTAGTGACACTATAGTTTCTTTGTTTTCCACCTGATTTTGTATAAAATCCACATAGATTCAACTTATCTTGTAATATGCTAAAACAAAATACTTGAATATATTCTACAAATTGCGGAAACTGATTACGATCACACAATCACATGAATAATAAAGAGAAATAATTTCAGTCACACAACACATATTTATCTGGGAAAAGGCTAAGATAAAAACCCCACTATATGTATATTTCATTAACTCAAGAATATGAAACAATACAATGCTTCTCCTAGGCTTGAGAGCTCTCTACACTATCTTTGACTATCTCACTATGATCCAAGCAAGTTTGGGTCAATAATTAACTGATTTCTTGCCTATGGATGCTTAAACTTACTTGCAAAATCCATAGGGAAATTGAGCCCCTATTAATTAGGAAATTCCCAATAATTGATTGTGCAATACATCCAAGGCCTTATGCTAACCTCATGCATGACCTGTACAATTTTCTAATTATAAAACTGATAGTATACTTCCCTTTAACTCTAATCTCAACTAGGTCTTCCTCAGAACTGACATGTAACAATTAGTAATAGTTAATATTCAGTTATATGATTGATCACTGCATGTGAATTAAATCAGATTTAATTCACTGGACCTCTCACTAGTTCCTCCATCAGTTAGAACTGGTTAAACTGATTTTAACTCAAATAATTAAGTTAAATAATTACAACTCAAAATAAATTGTAACTAGACCCCCTAAAACTTAGAGATAACTCTACATGCCTCCAGTTTTACCCTCAACTTGAATTGACTGAGCTAACTAAGTCTTCCTAACTCAGTTAACTCATACAAGTTTTCATGCGACGTGGAATTACAATTTCCTTCTAATTTAATTAAGTGAAAAATAAATTAGAAGCCTCTTCTTATTTCCAATTTCAACACTCCCTCTCAAAAGGAAAGGGATTGTTTTCTACCCCGATCTTGCCTCTATGGAACTTGAATTTTCCTCTTGACAATGCCTTTTTCAAGTTTTCTGCATCCTGCTCCTCTGTAGGAATGAACTCTAATGACATAATCCTCCTTTGCACTCAATCTTTGAGATCATGATACTGGATATCAATATGCTTGAACCTTTCATGAAAAACTAGATTAACCAGGAGTTTAATGCAACTCTGGTTATCCTAATAAATCATTGTTGTATCCATATTCTAACCAAAAAGACCAACAAGAATCTTCCTCATCGAGATGGCCTCACCTGCTGCTTGACTAGCAACCATGTACTCTGTCTCTACTGAACTAAGTGCAATTTAGCTCTGCTTCCTGATGTATCAGTAATTTGTTGTTGACCCAATGCTCAATATTCCACATGTTGTGCTCTTCCTGTCGGATGGACTTCCTACCCAATATGCATATGTGAATCCTTGAACCTTCACTCCCTCTTCCTGCCTTTAACATAACCCAAACTCGGTGGTGCCTCTGAGGTATCTCAACACATACTTGCCTGCCTTCCAATAGAACTTGGTAGGATTAACCATAGATTGACTAAGTTGGTTAACCACATAACATATGTGTGTTCACCAAATACATGAGTGAACCCACAAGTTTCCTGTAGATGGTAGCATCTACTACTTTGCTTGAAGTAGCATCCTCCTTCCTCCAGTTCTCATCTAGAGGAGTCTCCATGGGTTTTCTTCCCTCCATGTGGAACTTCTTCAGAATATCATTGGCATACTTGCCCTGAGATACAAATAGATCCCCATCTCTTTTCCAAATTTCCAATCCAAGGAAATAATGCAATAGCCCCATATCCTTCATCTCAAATTCTATTGCAATATCATCTTTGTAATAATTGATGAGTTGATCATCACTTGTTAGTATCAAATCATCGACATAAAGTACAATGATACAAATTTTACCTTCTACCACAATATGGTAAAGGTTCACATCTGCTTCAATATTAGTGAATCCCAACCCGACGAAGTAGCTTTTGATCTTAGTGTACCAATCACAGGGTGCTTGTTTCATTCCATACATCTCTCTCTTGAGTCTGCACATGTGTGACTCTATGTCGAAGGTCTCAAAACCTTACAACTTCTCAATGTACACCACTTCCTCAATCACTCTGTTGAGGAAGGTTGTCTTTACATCATTCTGATGTATCTTCCATCCCATTCGTGCTAAAATTGCAAGGATAGATCTGATTGATGAGTACCTTGTGACTGGTGCAAAGGTATCCTCATAATCAATCCCATCCACCTGAGAGAGACCTATAACCACAAAACTGTCCTTGTATTTCTCAACACTCACATCTGCTACCTGCTTAACCTTGTAGATCCACCTGGATCCTACAACTGAATTCCCCTCCAGTCTTGGGACAACTTCCCATGCACTGTTTCTGATAATGGAGCCATGCTCCTCAACCATGGCATCAACCCAAACTGGTTGATGCACTAATTCCTCGAATGAGGATGGCTCAATCTCTACACTCTTGCTCATAACATCCATGTAACCAATGTATTGTTGTGGGGACCTTCTCTGCATGCACTGTGATGTGGGTGCTCCCACATTCTCTCTATCGTCAAGCACCAAACTATCAGCCTCTTTGGTGTTTTTCCTTCTGTCTAATGATGTCTTTACATGAGTGGGTGCTTCCACTCTTTTCTCCTTTGCTTGTGGTTGCTCCACATCTTGAGTTTCTTCTTTTGGAGCTAAGATCTCCTCAAATACATGCAACTAAAGCTCCTTCTCAAGGTAAATTTGCATGGCTTTCTCTTCATCTAATTTCACATCTCTTCTTACCATTGTCATATTGTATGTTGGAAAGCACATCTGATAGTTTTGAGGTGTATCAGTGTACCCCACAATTATTCCCAACCCAGCTATTGGCTCTAGCTTTTTCCTGGAATATTTGGTTACATGGCAATAAACTGATGAACCAAAAAATTTAAAATGCACCACATCTGGTTTCTTACCCGTAAAATATTCCTTTGGTGTACTCATCCCAATAATCTGATTGGGACTTCTGTTTTGCACAAATACTATTATGTTGCATGTTTCATCCCACAATTGCAACAATAGGCCCTGATCACGCAAAATTGCTCATGCTTCTCCCACAATAGTTATTTTCTTCCTTTATGCGACCCCATTCTACTGTGGATTATGAGGTGCTATCAATTCTCTTCAAATTCCTTTTAAAGCACAAAAGTTCTTGAGTTTGTTCGAGACATATTCTCCAATATTGTCACTCCTGAGCCTTCACCTTCTTTCGTGTATATTTCTCAACAATTTCTTTGAACTCACAAAAAATTGAGAACGTTTGACATTTCTTCTGCATGAAGAATATCCAACACTTGCGTTAAAATTCATCTACAAAAATAAGATAATACTTGTGTTTTGTTGTAAATGCTGTCGAGAACGGTCCACACACATCTGAGTGAAATATTTCAAGGATCATATTTGCTTGTCTTTCCTTATCATGAAAGTTGGATTTGGTGTACTTCCCCAATGTACACCCGTTGCATGTATCTCCTTGCTCAAGTGCACCCTTGGGAAGTCCTGTAGAAATATATTTCATGACCTTCAAAGTGCCATGGTGTAGATGGCCTAATATTCTATGCCATAATTCACTGATGTCTTGGCTCTGCAACTTCTCTTCTTTCATGCTCAAGGTAGCACATTCTTCTACATCCAAATTATAGAGGTTCTTTACCCAAACTCCAATTTTCTTCACATGTCCCCTGGCTTTGTGATGAAGGAACGCCTTTCCTTTTCTAAATATCACATCATAGCCACGGTCTTCCAACATAACAACTGAAACTAAATACTTCTTTAAACCAAGAACATACATGATATATTTGAATGTGAGAAGATTCCTTTCCTCCCTCTGAAAGGTAACTGTACCTATTTCGGTCGCGTTATACCTCCCATCATCTTCCATCTCAATGTGCATCTGAAGATCCTTCTCCTCCAAGTTACTGAAGAATTCTTTGTTTCTAGTCATATGGAATGAAGCTCCACTATCCAGGTACCACAAAAAACCCATCACTGATGACACCAAGCATGCAATGAGAGTAAAATCCAACTCGAATTGTGAAGCAAGTGATTCACTTATCACTCCTCCTGAGGGCTTATTGTCAGTCTTCTTGTGCAGACACTTTGTAGCATAGTGTCCAATCTCATGACAGTGAAAACATTTTATCTTCGACAAGTCCTTATTCTTTCTTACCTGACCAGAATATGATTTGGAATGGGATGCCTTCCCTTTCCCTTTCTTTGCCTTTCTAGCCAAGGCACATTTATCCTCATCCTCAGTCTTTGATGAGGATCCATCTCTAGTATTTCGACGAATATCCTCTCGTACCAAGTTAGACCACAATCTCTCCCACTTTGGTAGCTTCTCCCTCCCATTCATCGAAACTTGGTAGCTGTTCCAGCTCTTGGGAAGGCCTAGAAGTGTTAGGCTCACCAGATCATCCTTGAAAACTGTCACACAAACACTTCCAAGCTCATCTTGAAATTGAGTGAACTTTGTCAAGTATTTTGGTATTGTGTTGCTCTTTTCCATATTGATTTTTCTAAGCTTGTCATTCAACACCATCTTCCTGTGGTTGATGTTGTTCTGAAAAAAATTTGCTAAGACATTCGACATAGCATATGTAGTTTCCTTTCCATGGAGGTTCGAGACAATATGATCTTGAAGTCCTTCTAACAAAATCCTTCTCGCCTTTTATACATCATTCTTTCATGCGTCAATATTTTGAGCATATGTTGCTACGTGCCTAGGAATATCATTGTCTATGAAATCCTTTGGTCTGTTGTCCTTCAACACTGCTTCCATCCTGTCCTTCCAATCTATGTAATTCAAACTGCCCTCATGGGCATATTCGAGTCTCAATCTGCAGAAAGACATCCTGATTTGTTGCTAGTAGTCCTGAAGAGTAGATCTGCAAATTTGATTCACCTGTTCACAAAAAACTCGTATTCTTCTCATCTATAGTGATTCTTTCCCTAATACCATGTAGAAAATACACATATATTCAACTGATCTTGTAATATTCTAAAAC
The DNA here is from genome assembly GCA_034641835.2 of Pinus albicaulis. Lineage (NCBI taxonomy): Eukaryota > Viridiplantae > Streptophyta > Pinopsida > Pinales > Pinaceae > Pinus > Pinus albicaulis. Next base: position 258,507,225 of record CM076580.1, on the reverse strand, counting down.
AAAATACTTGAATCTATTCTACAAATTACGGAAACTAATTATGATCGCACAATCACATGAACAAGAATGAGAAATAATTTCAATCGCACAACACAAATATTTATTTGGGGAAATCCTCAACTAAAAAGCCCGCTATTTGTATATTGCATTAAGTCAAGGATATGAAACAATACAATGCATCTCCTAGGCTTGACAGCTCTCTGCGCTATCTCTGACTATCTCACTCTAATCCAAGCAAGTTTGGTTCAATACTTACCCAATTTCTTGCCTTTGGATGCTCAGCCTTACTTGCACAATCCCTAGGGAAATTGAGCCCCTAATAATTAGGAAATTCTCAATAATTTATTGCACAATACATCCAAGGCCTTATGCTAACCTCATGCATGACCTGTATAATTTTCTAATTATACAATTGATAGTATACTTCCGTTTAACTCCAATATCAATTGGGTCTTCCTCAGAACTAACATTAAACAACTATTTATATCAAATATTCAGTTATCTGATTGATCATTGTATGTGAATTAAATCATATTTGTTGTAGCATCATTTATCACCTCTATATACTTGATGACTTATGCATTGGCCTTGGGCAACCCTTTCATTCATACTTGATCAAACTTCTTAAGAAAAAGTATTTTAAAATCCATACGTGACTCCGCCTAGTTTTTTCTGTGTGTAGACGTGGGTTTATCCATATCTGACCCACGTATGCTATTTAAAATATTAAAAAACATATAATTTCCCTATTAATCAGTTAGGGTTTATGGTTTTTACTGTAACTTAACTACCCCAGCTAGTGGCATAACTGTTCCCCAACTGAAAAAACTAATTTGAGGAAGTATAAATACACCTCAAGGGAGTGACCTAAGGGAGGAGAGAGAGAATTCTATTGATATTATAGCCTGTTATAGCCTTGATCAAGTCTTATATTTCCCTGTGCCTCCTGCACTTCCCAGGTTTAGGAAAATTTTGTTTCCTTGTGATGATCACCCCCACTTTATGTGACATCCTTTGTGCATCATTTATGGAAGAAGCTTTGCGAGGCTATGGCTGGATGGATTCGGAGGACAATTTTTTTCAAGGTCATCGTAGATATTAGGTGATTTATCCACTTTCTCTTTACATATTATCAATAAAAGAAGTAATGCCCTATTCTTGATGACTTTGTGTTATATGTCTCGTATACATGTTAAATGATCTTGAATGGTTTATTTCATGTTAATTTTATGAGATTATATATGCTAACATGCTCACATATAGGACATATATGTTGTACAACTAGTTTGTGTGCTTTGTCTTGATTAATTTGCAGGTTCTGGAGCACGAGGAGTATCAGAGGGTTTTCACCCTATGGGGTCGAACACAAACGAAGGATAAATGGGTAAGGTCCTCTATCCTCATTTTTATAGTTCAATCATAAAAAATTATAATTAGAGTGCTTCTTGTGATGATATGCCATCCGCTCTGTTAGGTCCCCAAATCTAGACCTTAGGCTAGATTTTCCCGTAACAGAACTGTTGACTCCGCTAGGGATTACATCCATGTAATTCCTAGTTTGGGTTTTTTTTATCTGTCTTGTGGGTTCCCTGACAGTTTAATCACTTTTTCAGTCTAATATATTATTTTCCCTGCTAGGCAGAAGTCCTGATCTTCTAGATCAGGCATGGGCTTTTCTTTTTTCCTTATTTCATTTTCTATACGCTGCTTCGTATGTACAAGGTCGCGTATACCTAGCTTTTCCACAAAATAACCATCGTATATGCGTATTTCTTTTGACGCAGTCATGGATACATGCGTGTTGTACACAATGAACCTGCGTATGCCCAGTAAATTTTTAAAATTTGAATTTTGAGGCCTTGTAAGTCTTTCCTCTCTCTGGTTGGTCATCCTTGTGGAACCTTTTAGGTGTTTGGACTATGACTCTTATGGCTATATGTCAGTTCCTCTCTTTTTCAAGTGAAGACCTAGTCATTCTAGGGTTTTCCTATTTGGTGAAGTCTCAGTGGCGGCTATAGCACCAAGACTTCTTTTTAGAGTTCTTGGTTGTTCTAACCATTCAGAATAGTGAGCCTTTATCAGTTTGCTGGTGTTTTCCTTATGCATTGCTTCGCTTTTTGGTTTTTTCCTTCTTAACTTTCTTGGTTTTCTTGTTTCCTAGGATTAACTTTCTAGTGAATCTTAAAGTTTCCTTTTCTTGGTTTCTTGAATTCTTTGTTTACTGGAAGTTTGTGCTACTATTCTAAATCAGTTTCTTGATTTGGTTGCTTCTTCTTGTTCGTTTGAGTCCCGCTACGAAATTGGCATAGTTGGCTTGTGTATTTGGAAGTCTCCTTGTTGGCTCATTTTCTTGATTTTGGACCTTTGGTAGTTTTGTTCTTGTCTCATTGAAATTTTCTTGTTTCCTTAAAAGTGAAAAGCCAAAAACAATATTTGTTTTCTGTTGCTTTTTCTTTGGTTTTATTTTCATGGTTTTCATCCATTTTGAAGCAATTTTCTAATTTCTCATTTTTGGTTCATTTTCTTGGTTTTGAAAGGAGTCCTTGCTTGGATTTCTCTCTCTTTTATATCAAGTTTGTTTTGGCATTATTGTGTGAAAATGAGTTCTTGTTGGGACTTTCCTCTGCTTGTCTGTCAAAGTGATCAAACCAATCTTGCTTAGAAACTCTCTTTTTCTTCCTTAGTGAGTAGTCCTAGGATTTGCATATCATTGGTAGTGTTTGCATTAGTTGCACTAAAGCATTTTAGTCTTTTTGATAGTTTTATGAAGTGTGTGAAGAGTGATAATTGAAAAGAAAAAAACCAGTTTTTGTTTATTAATAGATTCATAGAACCCATTTAGAAATCTCTTTTCGTCAAAAGGAAAAAATTGCATCTTCATGTAATAGGTTTTATATTGATTTCTTTTGATACAAAAAACATCATAAGTTTCATCTCCATCTACCTGTGACTTAAGTAATAGCCATTTAAAATCAAGTGATTTGATTAAAATGAACTAGAGGTTTTCTTTTTCCATTAATTATACACCAACTATTATAGGTCATAGGGCATTGGAATAGGTGAGTGGAGAGTTAAATCTCCAAGGCCCTCAAAACTGTCAAACATATAAAGTTGATTAATGAGTGAAATCCAATTCCGTTAAGTGGACTGGGAAAGCTCTACCTCCAGAGAGTTAAGCATGAGGGATAATGAAGGCAGAGAAGAGAGATACCCCCTCTCCTATTTGCTGAATCTTGACCTAAGACCGTTCCACCCAGCTGTTGATACAGATTGGTGCCCTTAGTTTCCTTTCTTAGGGACCACATAGGTGACTGCGGGGGGGAATACCAGTGGTACCTGAGGCAGACGTTGTATTAATTTCATTAGTACTTCTGGAGGGTGCCCTTGCGAATCTGGGTACTTGGACTGGCAAGGATTTTATCATGAGGTTAGCGTAACTGTTTATGTTACCTTCGCTAGTATGCATGGGGCGTAATTACCCCAGATTATTTTTGAAAGGTCCTTTTATTCGCTTTCTTGTATTTTGGTGTCCGATCCTAATCACCCAGATTGGAAATACTTGAAGGCTGCTTGATTGTTGTATCTTAGGGAATTTTGATAGAGTGTGCACTTTGCTCCTAGATTTCCATAACTTCTTAGTTTTTTGAGTCTAATTAATCTCATAATTATTAAAATTGGTTGACCAATCGCCTTGTCAATCAAGGAGGCTTCATGGGATTTCTCCTACGAGTATCGAGCCTTCTTCAAGAAGGCGTAGGAGCAATTTGATGGGTGATTTTCATCTAATAGTTTCGAACGCAATGAAGAGTGATCCTCCATCTGGGGTTTTTGTTTCTGCAGGTGGTCCTAGTAATAGTGGTATTATAGAGAGGATTACTCCACTCATCTCTAGAGTCTTGTTTCTGACAGAAGAAGTTGAAGTCAAAGAGGTTCCCCAACCTCCAAGTACTACTTCATCTCCTCTTCTTGCCAGTTTTCTAGATGTTCTTTTGTATGTTGGGCCTGTGTCTCAAAGACCAGCTAGCCCCTATCCTCATCCCTCTCTTTCGATGGCCATGGCCGGGAACACAACTTCGGTTATGAGCACTGAAATTATGCATACTCCTCTTTCAGTTGAAGGAGGAGGTACTGTTGCTATTTCAACAATCACTTCTAGCACTGCTATGTTTGGCTATGCCTCTATTCCACCTACAAGTGGGGGCACCCAAGCATTTGCTTCTCATTCTAGCCCCTTTTCTTTTGGAATGCCATCTAGTGTGATTCCTTCTATCTCCTTTACTGTTGCTTCTGCTATCTCCATGCCTATGCCTTCAATGGCTAGTGGGTCAGCATCATTTCAGGTTTTCCTCTTCAAAAGTGGGCACATTCCTCATTCGAACCCTTCCTTAGGATATTTTCCTTTCACCTCTCAAAATCAAGGATTCAATTCTTTCATCGAAGGTCAACACTCTAATGCTTTTTTGGGCTGGAGCTTTGCTTTTACAGGGTTAGGAGCTGGGAGTTAGTTTTTCTCTCATCAGCAAGGGAATGTTCCTTTCCCTTCTGTAGGTGCTTCTCAGGGCTTCTCTCCATTTGCCAATGCTTGGAACCCTTACCAAGGGGTTTCTTCTTCATTTAACACTTCAATTAGAGGGAATATTCTTGTTTATAGTAACCCTACGAGGGGAAGGGGTCCTCTACAAATGGTGGGTCACAAGGTTTCTCTTATGGCTCAGCATTTTCTACGGACAATCTTTGGCAACCTGGTGCCTCAACAAATCCAGGGTATTCTTTTCAAAATGTTGGTAATCCTTCCTATGGGGGATGGAATTCTCAAGCTCCTATGCGCTTACCTTTCCTGGCAACTTTAAACTTTCCAGATCTATCAAAATTCACGAATTATCTGATTCGGTATAGTCCAGGTTGGCCTCCGATCCCTACTAAAATTTCCTCGGACATTCCAAAGTTTGAAGGGAAGACTAGTGAGGATCCGGTTTACCATGTTACCGCTTTCCACTTATGGTATTCGTCAAACTCCCTTATCAACGATTCGATTAGGTTGAGGCTATTTCAATGAACCCTAACTGGGAACGCCGCAAAATGGAACATTGAGCTGACAGGGGGTAGTTTTGCTACTTTTGGCGAGTTGGCTACTATGTTTCTAAGAAATTTCCAGGTTCTTGTCCGTTATGATGCCGAGACTGATCTCCTGGCCAATTTACTGCAGGACAAGGCAACTCAAATTTATAATCATATTCAGGAATGGAGGAGAAGGAAGAGGCTCATCAAAGCCCAAATTCCAAATGAGTTCCTTCTTGAATGGTTTCTTAAAACTTTGTAGCCAAAAATTATCGAAGGATGTATCCCTTTGAGGGGTATTTTTTGAGGAACCAGCTATCTTTATGGCTCAATAGTTAGAACTGATCTATTCTCAGTCTGAGGTCCTTAATAAGATTTTATTGGATGCTCCTCATTCCAGGATATATTTAGCCAAAATGAAGCCAAGTCCTCATGCTAACAGACTTATCGGTAAGATTGATAGTGGCACGACTAACCTGCTAAATCAATTGTAGAAGTTGTCTATACAATCTGCTCCTTCTGGTTAGGCTATGTCGTCGGTGTCGACTCCTTCTTAGCTCTTGACTATTAATGTTGTTGAGGATTATAACCCCAAATGAAATCAACAATCTGATGGGAAGAAGAAGGGATGAAATAATAAGAACAAAGACAAGGATGGGAAGGGAAATGCGAACAAATCCAATGATAATGTTGGAGAGGGTAAGAGGGACAATAAGAAGAAGGTTAAGTTTCCATGCAAGTTATGCACCGGAGACCATCTTACTCACCTCTACCCGAAAATTCAGGATGCTCAGCACTTTCTAGCTTAGCAAGTTTCTTCAAGTTCCCAAACTATACTGACAAACCCATTTTCCCAAGGGCAGCAACTGCTTGCTGGCATGAATGCGAATACTAGAGCTCCCTCAGGGGGCAACCAGGAAGGGGAAAATTCATCAAATTTATATATGATGAGTGCTCACATTGATATCACTACGAGATCTCGTGACTATGGCGAAGCTGAGTCTTCGAAAGCTAAAGGTGCTCTTAGTAATTCTGAGCCACTCCATATTGAGAGTCCTGTAGCTGAGCCTATACATTGGATGCCAAAAGGTTATATACAGCATCTAACGATTAATCGCAATGCCAAGGATGCCTAAAACTACTCGATTGTAGAAGATCTAGCTCAAAGTCCTTGTGCCATGTCTACATTAGAGGTACTCCAGTCGTGCCCAGCACAAAGGAGTGCATTTCTCACTCCCTTAGGGCTGTTGATCCAAAAAACTCTCTTATGATCACATTTGACATGTCGACTTTTAAGAAGAGACTTCCTCATCATATGCCTTTTCAGATTAAGTTTACATATCAGAAGATCAATATCTTTCAAACAATAGTCGATGAGGGAGCTTCCACATGTGTGATGTCTATCTCATGTTGGAAGGCTATTGGATCTCCTTTAGCTGTCCCTTCAGCTACTCTTCTAAATACATTTGATGGTCATTCTCATAGGCCACATGGCATTGTTCCAGCTTTACCCATCTGTGTTGGGGGTAAAACTGTCAATATTGAGGTCGAAATAGTCAATGAAAATTTAGACTACAACCTTCTCTTGGGGTGAAATTAGATTTAAGAGATGCATGTTATTGCTTCTTAATTATTTTTCACCTTGTGTTTTCCCCATGAAGGGAGTATTATCACTGTTGACTAGATGGGTTTTTTTGTTGTAGATGCAAATGCTTCGGCTGACTCGACTGTACCCTTGGTGAATGATGCAAGAAAACTGTTGAGAATTGGGGGGTTGGAATGTATACATTGTTGATGGGAAATTTTGATCTTCCGCCTCCTTCGGTTCATATTCATGTTGTCTCAACCTCCAGGGTTCCTACTCGAAGAGAGTTCTTTCGAACTCATTATTTTTCTGACCCTTGGACCTTGCCTTCTCCTACCTCCACATTAGAGGAAGGTCAAGTGGGTGGAACGACATTTCCTATGTCTGTTTTTGAGATTGCTTATCAATCTATTATTGACTCTGTAGAATCCATTCTAGTTTCTCTTTCATCAGAGGAATTAGATGGAGATGTGGCTTTGGCTTGGACTCTTAGTTCATCTTTTGCTCAGGATTGCCTTGATACCACTCTTCCATTTGAAGAGGCCATCCTTGAATTAATGAATGGTGTAGAAAGATAGTGGGATGATTTGCATCATCGGTCTTGTTAGCACTGGTATTTGCATCCAACCCACCCCACCTTATTTTGCTATGTTTTCACCTCATCTCCATCATTATCATTGACCTCGCTTTGTTTTCTACTATTTTCACCTTTTTCCCCAATATCCAAAAATTTAATCTCATTTTCTAAATTATCCAAGTTATTACTAAAACCCAAACTTCATTTACTATATAGCCTAAACTATATTTAAAACCCATAGTTTAGTGCTTTGAATTCCATTTCAAATCCCATTTAACCCCCAAAACCCACATATATAACCTTTCCGAGCTTATTACTTTATAAACCCATTTATTATAAAGTTTTGGACTTTATGTTATAAGCTCTGCCACCCATCTAAACAGTCATGTTATATAAAACTTACCGTTATATATATTGCATATCATATATATAACAAAAGGCTACTTAAACCGTTGGTAGGACCCCTTGTACCTTCATCGGATATCGCAATCACAAAGAATTGTTATAACACTCATATGTTACCACTTTAAAAAATGTCGATTGCGATATTATGTGGGACCCTACCGCCACGTCGCCACCTCCTCCATCGCACATCGCTTATCAGCCATCGCAACATTTTTGTTACAAAAAATCTGATGCGATATAATGTGGGACCCGTACCTGTTCACCACCATGTCATTCCCATCGCATATTGCAAAACTTACCACCAAACGTTCATTTCTATCTGTCTCCAATTGTGATTTGCGATCGCCGATAAGCTTTGAATCGAAGTTGCGATACCTTTGACTTTGCGATTTGCAATATCGCAAATCGCAAATCACAATTCTTAGAAATTTATATTACCTATCCATCCATGTTATATACCCGATTTTCAATTTTTGATTGGTCCACCATTACCTCCCACGTCACCTACATTTTCGCATATCGCAGTGTTTATCTGTTTAGACCATTTTTGTTTGCTCCAGCTTTTGCGATTGTGATTTTCTTCTCTGCCTTATATTGTAACTCTTCCGCCATTCCACTGCTAAGCTCTGCTAACCTTTTCTCCAATCATTTATTTACCATATCTGTCCAAAAAAAAAATTCACCAGTTCAAAGGGATTGTTGCTATTTTTAAAGGAAAAGGGTTTTCAATTAAAAACTCCGCTGAAACATAGAATTGAAGACCAAAATAGAGGCTGACAACAGTACATTAGCAACAACACAACACAATAAAAAAGGGTCAATTTAGCTCAACAGTCAGCATAATAAAAGATATTATCAACGATTATCCCTGCTCTCAAGGTGCAGATCCGCAAGGGAGGTTTCTCCAAATTCTTCCAGATCATGAATTCGAAGACACGGGCAAGCAAGTTCAATGTATTTTAAACAAATAAATAGTTTTATGTTCCTAGAGGTTAGGAATTAGCTTTGTTGTTAGAAATAATTATGGATCTGAGATTTGCCTCAAATTTTACAAATTGGTCTATAAATTGCAGAAATTCAATGTAATAGTAGTTGGATGTTGAAATCAGTTTGATTTTGCTAGTTGATGAAGGGAACTTGTACTCAGTTTTGGCCAAGCCAATAAAGAGGATTTGTAGCTACATTTATGGGATACCTATGGTATTTAATGTCTTTCATAGTTTCTTCTTCAGTCACATATGTTTGAATGCATTGTTCATGTTACTTTCATGTCTATGTTATGATCTTTTACAAGTTTGAAATTCAGAATACATGCTTGCACATGCTCTGTTTTGGGTAACTGATTATATTTTGTTTCATTAGATTCTGTATGAGAGAAATACATCTCTTATGATTCCCTCAGCCTCCTTACATTTTCTAAACCATCCCATAAACATTATCTTCAAGTGATTGACATCATACCTACCTTGCCCCATTCATCCCTACAACCCTAAATCTATTGCCCTGGCCTAGCTTTCCTTGACCTAATTCCTTTATCCACTGATTTCCCCAACCAAACCAAATCAGAAAAACCACTGCACACCATACCTAGCCTAAAACCCTATTTTTTCCAGCCCTCCTGGTTGTGACCCTTTTGGAGAGAGCCCTCTTCAGCTTGATAGGGCTAGCTATCAAGTCAAAATCTTGTTTTGTGGTTACCTCTGTTGGGATTCCTTCCTCATCCTTGGGAATCTAGTGGAGTGATAACATATTGGCATCGTTTCCGGGGAACGAAAGATCATATCTTAATTGGGAAAGAACGAAAAATATTTAGATCTAATTGTTGATGGTGAACAATAGTTGGACACATATGAAGGCTGAATCATTCACTTGGCGACTCCATTGACTGAAAGATCTAGAAAATCAACATTTCATGGTGAATCCATTGCATGAAGATCAGTAGTTTCAAGAATTTTTAAGATGGAAACTGTTGCAATAAGGTATGCTCCCATGAGCTGGGATCACATTCCAAGTTTCCCAAATAAAATGCCTAAGGTAGATTGGCAAATACATTTGCCTATGTTTAAAGATGATGATAGGAATGATGTTGATTTACATCTGGTTAAATTTCACATGCATACATGCAAGTTGAAGGTTGAATTTAATGAAGATTGTCTTTTAAAGAATTTCATGGCTTCTCTTGAAGGAAAATCACGATCTTGGTATGAAGGTTTGTCACTTGCAAGTATTTGTTCTCTTAGAGTTTTCCATTCAATATTTTATGAAGATACAAGGAGTCCTACCCTTCTTTGTATTTGGTTAATAATTGTTGTGATCAATTTGGGGTTTTCATTAAAAACCTAGAGGATTATTATGATGATAATGAGCTCATGGATGAAGAGATCTAGGAGGCTTTCCATGACAATCATTTTCAACACCAAAAAGAGAAAGTGTTTTCTCTCATGGAAAAAAAGGATGATGTATATTGTTTTGATGTTCATAAAGACTTCCCATAGGAGACAATTCTTGCAACAATACAACAAGTTGATCAACCAAAGGTTAAAGAAGATATTCAACATCCTTGTGATTCTTTATGAGAGAAAGAAGACAATCACTATGTTATCAAAAGAGAACAAAAAGTACTTTCTCCTCTGTCTAAAGATGAGATAGATTAGTGTAATATTCCATGTAGAAATAAAAAACAATATAAAGCTTCATAAAAAAGGATTCACAGCAAATAGAGAGGCATCACATAAGCAATGAAAAATATGGAGAACGTTGAGCCATTTTATTATATAACTGAAAGGTACAATAAGTACAAAGGTGATCAAAATGATGGCACCTTGGCTTGCACAAGGCAAGCTTGAAATACTCTCATAAATGCTCAAGGAATGAATACTCTATCAAGGACTCCGTTATCTCCAAAATGCTGATGCTGCTGCTAGCAGACTACTACTACTACTGGAATAGGATGGCTCTTTGGGGCTATTCCCCTGCTTAGAAAAATATGAAACTCTGGGAATGAGCTCTCCTCTAAATACCCAGAAAAACCCAGAAAGGGATTCTGGAATGGATGACACTAGAATTTAACCTCCCTTGAGGAATAACGCTATCCCAGTGAAATACACTGGCCCTGAATGATCCTCTGTAAACAGTGGCCTCCTCCTATACCAAAATGATGCAATAGTGAAGGGATGATCCCTTCTCACTATCGTGAGCTGAATCCCCTGATGAATCCTCACTCCCGGAACTAGCTCCTCCAAGAACTACGTGATCTCTCCCTCGAACTGCGTTGTCCAAGAAAGTGCGTAATCCCTAGCTGAAGATGCTATGGCTCCCTCCTGAAAATTGATAGGTGTAACTCCTCACCCGAGCAGGCACTCGAAGTCCCCTGGGGCTGAGGTTAGGATCTCCGCTCGGAGACACCTAGTGTGCTGAATAACACTTGCAGACTTAGCTTAGCAACAAAACGTGCTCAATGTCAAAAGACAGAAATCATAGATGTGTAATCGAATCCTAGAATGAGGATCCTCCTCTCCCTTTTATTCTTGAGAGCCTTGATCTCACCCGGGCCCCACTAAACTGCGTTGTCCCTCCTTGGCCATGTTGTCCCTCCTTGGCCACGTTGTCCCCACTCAACTGTGCTATCATGGGCCCACGTTGTCCACGTTGCCCCTTCCTTCAAGCTGTCACTAGGCTCTCATGGGTCCCATGCTGTCATCTGATATTTGCCTGAGTAAATTTAGGGAGACTTTATTTCCCAAGTCTGGGTTATGGGTCCCATCACTTATTTTATTTCTGCCCAACATTAGGATTTACTGAAATTAATCAAAAATTAATATTCCAATTAGTTGCATGCTGATTTAGGAATATTACAATCCTCCCCTCCCAAATGTTTCTTGTGCTTAAGCAACTGCAAGGATAGAATTTAAGGGTCTCCTCTCCTCCTCCTGTAGCATCATAATGATAAGTCCCTCCAATGAACAAGATTCTCTCGCATCAATGTGTCACCAAGTTTCTCCTCCCAAGTGTATAAGTAAGCCTTTGGTGACAAATCCAAATGGCTCTCATCATGAAAAGGTGGGATCTCCATGGAGGCAACTATATGTTGTCTAGAGGCCTTCTTGAGGCATGGAATAAAATAAAATATTGGGATCCTTCATTCCCATGTGAAGCTCCCATCCCCAAGCTATCATCCATACAAAATGAATCACCCTCCAGAATGGTAATTCATAGAAAAACTCCTCCCAAATTCTCGTGAGAGGCACCTCCCAAGTGCTCAAGTTAACCATATGGCTCACCTCATATGGAAGCAAGAGGTCAAATTTAGCAATCATGGATTGTCCAATGTTGTCCCTAAAGTGTGAGGCATATGAAATGTGGATAATATCTTCTCTAATGGGCACACCCAATCCATGTATAATCTCTCCAATCATGCCCACAACAATGATAAGGACATAATCAACATATGGGATCATAATAAGAGTCATACTAGCTGCCATGTGTAATACCAAAGAAGGAAAATGGTCCCTCAAGTGAAACCAGTGCAGTTTGACTCCTAACTGCATCAGAATATGGCATGATGAGTGGTTTCCCAACCACTTGCTTGTTTCCCCAATCTTCACACATGCTTAGAGAAGGTGCATGATGTGTGGTGAAAACTGAGCACACCCTGAATAAGACATAATCTCCCCAAAATCTCCTAGGGAGTGGCCATCATCATCACTGCTTATGGCCCCAAGTAGACCATGAAGTCTTTAAGAAAGAGTGCCCCTCCTTGGAGAAATGGACTGCACATGAATGGTAAGGAAATACAAATACATAATAAGTGAATCATGAGGCACAAAAATACAGCCTTTACCATTTACTTTTTTCAAGACAGTGAAGTGGCTCATATATAGGCCTCTTCTCATGCCCAATGAGAAAGGAATTAGCTATGATAACTCTACCAAAGATTTATGTCTCTCCTCAACCTCCAAACAATCCATGCATCTCCTCATACGATGGTGCATCACTCCTTTTAAGCCTTCCCAAATGAATCCCTCCAGGATAGTACGATATGCTCTTATAAAACTAGTGGGGTTGGAGAGCAACCCTTCATATGCTTCATGTAGTAGCTTCTCCTTGAGCTTAGAGGCTCTAGTCAAGAAGATACTACTCTGAAAATAGATGACCCCATCTCTCACTGAATATCTCTCATCTAATAACTAGCCATCAAGAATCCTGCATGAAAAGAGATCCTTGGAGTATTCCACCAGAAATTGGGATATCTAATAAGGATCAATACTCAATAATGACATCGCTACTGATCTACAATGTAGAACAATTGTCATGTTTCCACCCTCTTCTTTGACATCTCCCAGGCCAAAATCGTACACCAATATGTTGCAATCTTGCCTCTGTTGCTCCTCCTCCAACTGCTCATGCTCTAGTGAAGGTTGAAGTTTTTGGAGGCTAGCCTTCCATGGGAAGCTATCACCCATCAAAAAAATTTTGAGTTTGGACAATGTAAGCATGAGTGGCCACCAACCTCTACCATGTGTGTAAGATCCCTCGCTATGGGGAAGTATATTCTGATTCTCCAAAGCCATGGAGTGGTCTCCTTGCACCATGATAGTGCCATCCATCCCTGAAACATTTTTTCTCAGCGCAATATGCATGGTGAGAGTGGGTAAAAATGATATTGGGAGAATGTCTCCCTCCTCCTTTAGTCTACCCAAGACTCTCTGTGTTGTGTCAAGTCCTCCCAAGGTTCTCACTCCTCCTGGATCTATGAGTGGTGCAACCTATTGTGAGACATCTCTCATCAATACCCAGCGCAACCATGCCTCTTGCTACCGCATGTCATCAGTGATATACATGGCATGGATCTTGGGAATGTGATATGTTGGGTAGTATCCATACTCACCTAAAACTAACCAATGCAAACATGCTTCTTTCTGCCCGGTATCAAAGACCAGTAGGAAGGTAGGAGACCTACTGCTTCTTATCCGGATCCATCCATCCCAATGTGGATGATGAATCAAACTTGGTATCTTCCCATTGTATAATACCAACATCCTCCATGTTAATAGATTTTCACTCCATGAAATGTTGAAGTGCACCTCCATTGAGGTCTCTCCATGAGATCCTCTTCTCATCAATGGCCCTCCAAAACCAATAAGGTTTTGGATCTGCTACAGGTGGAAGTTTCTCCTTGAGCTGTGAGAGGCTCATTGAGAAAGAGTCGTCTTGAAAGGGAAAAATATTGCCCATATCAAGATATCTACCATCTATTATCCTCTTCTCCATCGCTTCATGAATGAAGCTACCATTTGATTCATCCCATAAGGAATGGGTCCTCTTCTTCTTACTGCTGCTCATTAATAGAGATGTATATCTGCAAAGTGATGCATGTGATGTTTCAAAGCAAGGCACAATGCTAAAATTATAGCCAGCCATTATACATAGGATCATACTCATCCTACCTTTGGAAACTCTACATTTCAACTTGAAGGGTTGAATTTGGTTCATCAATGACAAGCTAGGATGGTTCTTCATCTATTCCTTGATTATATCAAGGTTCCTCTGCATAGTGATATGATGCTGCTCCAAATCAGCATGTTGTTCTAACCCTTGGTCATGCAATAGCCCATATGACATGTCCCCATAAGTTTCAATAAGAGGCACTGAAACAATATGAGATGAAAGTGGTTGCATAACTTGGATCAAATGATGTGTTGTAACCTCTTACAAGATCTCTAGAGTTCCTCCAACCAGGAAAATGGTGTCTCCAACTACTGGTAAGAGTGATGGATGCTCTTCTATCAATGTACCAACGCTGGTATCTCTCTCCTCCTCATCATGCATCTCATGAGTAATGCATAGGGCTCCAAATGTCAAGAAATCAAGACCATCTTGCAAAGATGCAAGTGATCCTCCTCTTGATGTAAGTACATCTGAAGTTGGTGGTGGTAGAGGCTCCTCCTCCTTAGTGATAACGAGGACATATTCTTTTAGATCTTCATGTACTATCTCCTTGATGATGGGAGATGTCACTATGTGAGACGTCTCTGGTTTCTTTCTACCATACCTCTTCTTCAGTTTTTAAATAAAATCTGCATAAAAAAATACTTTCATATGGGACAAGTGACTAAACCACCAATCTATTTCTTCACCATCTAGGTGCAACACTACAAACTCCACAGCCTCTCTTTCTGAGATAGGATATTTCATAAAGAAGGTAGCCAATTATTCCCTCCAAGCCCTCAATGTGCTTGTGGAAGATCTATCAAATGTAGGCAAGAAGAACCTAGATCTCCTCTCTTCCTCGAGTTACAAAAACTGTTGGAGATAAATATTCTCCTTCAATGCTCTAGGTTGTGACTTGTATTCAGACAAATATTCACTTAGGGTCTCATGCCCCAAGCCTTCATCATATTTAGACCAGTCCTCTTTCTCATCAAAGAAAGTGTATCTAATGGAATAATGTGAAGCTCTTTACTTCTCAGGTCTTCTTTGCTGTTGATAAGAAGTACTGGGACCTTCTTCTTTTTGAAACCTTTTTCGAGTTTCTCTTTGCCTTTGGCCTACGGTAAAATTCTACCCCATCTCTTCTATTCTCCTTAATAGCTCCTGCACAGATTTTAGGAGGAGTTCCCCGAACTCCTTTCATTCACCTTTATCACCTGCCATCAGTCCTTGTACTTCCTTCCCTAGGAAGTGATATATGATTTTCCTGCTAGTGTCATAGACAATTTTCTCCACAGGCTGAGCCAAGTCTATGAGCTCTGATACCACTGTAATATTCCGTGTAGAAATAAACAACGATATAAAGCGACATAAACAAGGATTCACAACAAATAAAGAGACATCACATAAGCAATGAAAAATATGGATAACGGTGAGCCATTTTATTATATAACTGAAAGGTACAATGAGTACAAAGGTGATCAAAATTATGGCACCTTGGATTTCACAAGGCAAGCTATAAATACTCTCAGAAATGATCAAGGAACGACTACTCAATCAAGGACTGCGTTATCTCCAAAATGCTTCTGCTGCTACTACTGGACTGCTGCTACTGCTGGAATAGGATGGATATTTGGGGTTGTTTCCCTGCTCAGAAAAATATGAAACTCTGGGAATGATCTCTCCTCCAAATACCTAGAAAATCCCAGAAAGGGATTTCGAAATAGATGACACCGAAATTTGACCTCCCTTTTGGAATAATGCTATCCTAGTGAAATACGTTGGCCCTCAATGATCCTTTGTAAATAGTGGCCTCCTCCTATACCAAAATTATGCAATAGTGAAGGGATGATCCCTTCTCACATCTTGGGCTGAATCCCCTGATGAATCCTCACTCCCGGAACCGCCTCCTCCAAGAACTGCGCTATCTCTCCCTGGGACTACGTTGTCCAAGAAAGTGTGTAATCCCTGGTTGAAGATGCTATGGCTCCCTCCTAAAAATCGATAGGTGGAACTCCTCACCTGAGCAGGCACTCGAAGTCCCCCAGGCTGAGGTTGGAATCTCCACTCGGAGACACCCAGTGTGCTAAACAAAACTTGCAGACTTAGCTCAACAGCAAAGCGTTCTCAATGTCAAAATACAGAAACCATAGATCTATAATCGAATCCCAGAATGAGGAGCCTCCTCTCCCTTTTATGCTTGAGAAGCTTTCTTTCACCCGAGCCCTAATAAATTGTGATGTCCCTCCTTGGCCATGTTGTCCCCACTCAATTGTGTTGTCCCTCCTTGGCCGCATTGTCCCCACTCAACTGTGTTGTCCCTCCTTGGCCACGCTATCACCATTCAACTATGCTATCATGGGCCCACGTTGTCCATGCTTCCTCTTCCCTCACATTGTCACTAGGCTCTCATGGGCCCCACACTATCATCTGATATTTGACTAAGTAACTTTAGGGAGACTTTATTTCCTAAGTGTGGATTGTGGGTCCCATCACTTCTTTTATTTCTGCCCAACATTAGGATTTTCCGAAATTAATAAAAAATTGATATTCCAATTAATTGCATGTTGATTTAGGAATTTTACAATCATCTCCTCAGCAATCATATTACAGCCCAAGCTAAAGTAGGTTTGCAGTGTTCACATACTCAAGAATGTGTTAATAAAACTTCTTCCATTTTTTGAAATGAAAATCTAAGTTTATAGATCATCATGAAAAAAGACAATCTCCTTTTTCAATGTTCATATTTGATGAAGTTTCTTCTGAAACTTATTTGCTTAAGTACGATGAATCTGAAGATAATTTCGATGAGGATATTGATGAATCCATACAAGAAATTGTTGAGAGTAAGCCAATTTATGATGATGATTCCATACAAGAATATCAGCTAGTAGATATTGTTTTCTTTCATGAAGATGATAGGGCTGTCATATTTGATAATTTTGAAGAATGTTTCTTGTTTAAGGATGACTTAGAATATGAATTTGAGGAGTATGAACCAAAGAGAGACAAAATTCCATAGATTGAGCCATAATTTCTCATGCTTAAGGAATTTTCAGCCAACACTCAGATAGTAGAAGGTTATACTTCCCTATGACTTCCTATCGATCAACAAACAAGTGTTGTTTCAGATTAGAATAAAGGGAGTACTTGTATCTTTGTTGTTGGATCTCAAGACAAGGTAATGCTTCAGGATTTTCAAGATCCCTTCAGCAGTCTTTTGCAAGCATTGGAGAAAATGAATGTGTTGTGTAACCAGCTCCAAAAATAGAAGAAAAGAGATATCAACGCCTTAGAAATAAGCCACTTCAAGGGGGCAACTTCCAATACATTACATAAATGAACAATTCTTGGATGATACAATTTAAAAAACTTCCTTTCTATATATAGGAGTCCATGGGGCCATAATGTAATCCTAGTGGGGCCACAATGTAATCCTAGACGACCTAACAATATTAATTTAAGGGCACAATAATAACAATATGGGGGTTACAAGGGTACAATAATAACAATAAGGGGGTTACACTAACAATAATAAGGGACTAAACTAGTAATATAGGGACCTAACATGCCCCTCTCCTTAAAAAAAGTGTTGTCCTCAATGCTTGAGTAGCTCTGGGTGCTTTTGTATAAAATTTTCATCCTCCCATGTAGAATCTTCAGGGGGTAGGTTCTTCCACTTGATGAGATACTCTGAAATTGATCGATTCCGTAGCTATCGAGTTTTTGTTTCCGTGACCGCTTCAGGGTCCAATATGATTTTTCCTTCCTCATCAAGTTTTGGAAATATTGTTTGAACTGGAAGATTTTCACCTATAACCTTCTTTAAGCATGAAACATGGAAAACTGGATGCACTCGCGAAGAAGCAGGAAGCTCCAATTTGTATGCCATAGTACTAATATTTTGCAACACCTTGTAAGGACCTTAGTGCTTTGGCGATAATTTATTATCCTTCTTAGCTTGCTTGAGGGACATTTGTTTGTATGGTTGTAGCCGTAAAAATACCCAATCTCCTACATCAAAACTTCTCTCGCTGCGAAGTTGATCTGCCTGTTGTTTCATTCGGTTTTGTGCCAAATTTAGGTTATCCTTTAAGAGTTGGAGAACTTCTTGCTGATGCTCGATGTGATCTTCCACTTCTTGAACCTTCGAATTTTCCCTTAAATATGATGTGATGGATGGTGGATGATATCCATAAAGTGCCATAAATGGGGTCATTTTTGCTGCAGTATGGAAGGAAGTGTTATACCACCATTCACCGAGAGGTAACCACTTGACCCATTGTGTTTGTTTATCAGATGCAAAACAACGAAGATATCCTTCCAAACATTTATTTACTATCTCAGTTTGACCATCAGATTGAGGCTGATAAGATGAGCTATGAGTTAATTGAGTACCCAAACAAGAAAATAACTCCATCCAAAAATTTCTAGTAAAAATGGGATCTCTGTCGCTCACAATAACCCTTGGGCTTCCATATAGCTTTTGAATTGTGTCCATAAATGTAGTAGCAACTGTACTTGCTTTAAATGAATGAGATAATGCACAAAAGTGTGCATACTTGGTAAGTCTTTCAACTACCACCATGATGACACTCTTTCCTTCGAACTTAGGTAAACCTGTGATAAAATCCATTGACATATCCTCCCAACGTTGACTTGGAATGGATAAAGGTTGTAGAAGTCTCGGGGTCTTAATTGTCTCAACTTTATTCTGCTGGCAAACTAAACATTCCACCAAAAACTTTTGAATATCAGATTTAAGGCCATCCCAAAAAAATTCTTTTTTCACCCTGTGGTAGGTTTTTAAAAGTCTTGAGTGTCCTCCTAAAGGAGAAGTGTGCAATTCCAAAAGAATATTTTGTTTTAGTTGGGAATTCTTACAAATATATAAGCGATCTTTGTACCATAAGGAATCATTTTTCCAACTAAATGTATCAGATGTACTAGGATCTTGCTGCAACTTTTGAATGAGTGTCCATACATCTTTTTCCTTCTTCCATTCATCTCTTGCTTCTGTTATCCAATCTGGTTGGATAATAGAAATGGCACAAAGCAATGCTTCCACCTCTTCATTCTTTCTTGAGAGTGCATCTGCAACAACATTAAGATTTCCTTTTTTGTAGATTATTTCAAAGTCATAACCCAACATCTTTGTGACCCATTTTTGCTACTCTTCTGAAGATAGTCTTTGTTCCAAAAAGCGTTTAAGACTATCATGATCATTTTTTACCTTGAAGTGTCTTCCCATTAGGTAAGTTCACCATTTCTTTAGTGCATGCAGTATTGCTAACATTTCCTTCTCATAAATAGGTTTCTGTAAATACTTTCATTTGATTGGAAAACTTTCAAAAGAAATGGGTCTTCCTTCCTGCATTAAAACAACACCAATTCCATTTCCTGAGGCATCACATTCCACAATAAAGGTTTTTGTGAAGTCTGGCGTAGCTAAGACTGGTGCTCGACACATTGCCTCTTTAAGATGTTCAAAGGCCTTAGTTGCTTCAGGAGTCCATGAAAATTTATCTTTCTTCAATAATGTGGTTAGAGGTGCTGGTATTCTCCCATAATTCTTAACAAACTTGCGATAATACCTTGTTAACCCAAGAAATCCTCACAACTGCTTTATGGTCATGGGGACTTTCCATTCCTTAATGGCTTTAATTTTGTTAGGGTCTACCTTAACACCCTTGTGAGATACAATATGACCTAGATATTCCACCTCTTGTACTCCAAAGAAACATTTGGATGTCTTTACATATAATTGTTTCTCTTGCAATAGTTTGAGCACCCTGTCAACATGTTCAACATGATCCTTCCAAGACATGTTGTAGATTAGTATATCATCAAAAAATACTAGCACAAATTTTCTAAGGAAGGGTTTGAAAATGGAATTCATCAACCCTTGAAATGTAGAAGGTGCATTGGTAAGGCCAAAAGGCATGACCAAAAATTCATAATGACCCTCATGAGTTCGAAATGTCGTTTTTGGAATATCTTCAGTCTTCATTCTAATTTGATGATATCCTGAACGAAGATCCAACTTGGTAAAATAAATTGCTCCATGTAATTCATCCAATAATTCATCAATCACAGAATGGGAAATTTATCTTTAATGGTGAGCTTATTGAGCTCCCTATAATCCGGACACATGCGCCATGATCCATCCTTCTTGTGTACCAATACTACAGGAGCAGAGAAAGAACTTTGACTAGGTTGAATTATACCCGCCTCTAACATTTCTGCAATCATACGTTCAATTTCGCTCTTTTGGAAGTAAGGATATCTATAAGGCCTGAGGTTTGGAGGAACACTTCCTGGAATCAAATGAATAGCATGATCATGATCACGAATAGGTGGGAGTCCTTTGGGAGTTTCAAACACCTTGGAATGATTGTCCAAGACTTGTTGGAGATCTGCCGAAATAGATGATTTTGATGTCGGAACGTTTAGTGAGCATAATTGTGCAATTACGCCTCATTGTTCTTTCTTTAGAAGCTTTGTCATGACATTAGAGCTTATTATCCTTCCCGGCTTCCCTTCAATACCCCGTAATTCGACTTCCTTTCCTTCTCAAAAAAATTTCAAGAAAAGTTCTTGAAAATTAAAAGCTACCGTCCCCAAAGATTGTAACCATTGTACTCCTAGTACAACATCAGCACCTCCCATAGGAATGGCAAGCATTGGACTAGTCAATACATATTCCCCCATGGTTAGCTTGATATTATGGCATTTTCCACAGCAATTTATAGTTCCTCCATTTGCAACCATCACTTGACATTCTGGTGCTGGGTATAGGAAACAATTTAATTCCTTGGCTACCTTACAATGAATAAAATTATGGGTGCTACCTGAATCAATCAACACTATTACCTTTTTCTTCTTGATATGTCCTTCTATCTTGAGAGTTTGAGGAGTGGTAATTCCTGCCAGTGCATTACGCGATATGGTCGGATTCATTTCTTCCTCTTCTAGGGCTGGTTCCTGGTGTATATCCTCTTCTTGTTCATTTTCTTCTTCCTCTTCACAATCTATGTAAAATAATTTCTTCTCAAGACACTTATGACCTTTAGTGTATTTGCTATCACAACTGTAGCAAAGCCCTTTTTCTCTTTTTTCTTCCAATTGTTGTGGTGTCAACCTTGTAGGTTGTTGAAATCTAGGAGTAGCAACACTTTCCTCTTTATAGAAGTGAGTGGTAGGCTTCCTTGTCGCCATAATTTTACATTCAATTTTTCTTGCCAACCTGAATGCCTTCTCCAATGAATCAGGTTCCAAAACGCGAACTTCATGTTGGATGTTATCCTTTAAAGTGCTTATGAAGAGATCAATCCTGTGTTCCTCTGGAATATCAGTTACCCTTATATTCAATTTTTGGAATTCCTCAATGTGCTTCCCCACTAAGCCCTTTTGTTTGAGATTTATCAATTGGCTAAAGAAGGTGTTGCTCTTTGTATCCTCATAATGTGCTATCATTTCCTCCGTAAAAATTGACCAAGTGACAATTTTTTTATGCGAGCAAAGCCATCGATACCATACAAATGTATTTTGTTCTAAATGTAAAGTTGCAATGCGTACCTTTTGTGTGTTTTGCACATTATGGAGATCAAAATATTGCTCCATCTCTAGTATCCATGTTACAGGATCCTTCCCATAAAACTTCCTCATATCCATTTTTGGAATATGGGGGTTCTTCCCACCAACATTAGAGTTTATGAAATCGTGATTAACATTTATTTTGTTCTCATCATGAGGTTCTTCTACTATCTTTTCACCATTAGGAAACATTTCTTGTATCAACTTGGTCAAACCTTCAATGTCTGCTTTTAGATCATTCTTCATGTTTTTCATGTTGTTTTCCATGTTGTCTTTCATGTCATCCATCTTAGCTTCCATGCCAGCTTCCATGCCATCCATCTTAGCTTCCACGCCTTTCTTCAAAACTTCCATTTCATTTTTTGTTGCTCTTTGCCAGAGCGAAATTTGGTGCACTTGCTCTTGTAATTTTGATAGATCATGTTGCAATTCTTCATCTTCATGAGTCATAGTAGAGCCTTCTGAAGGCTTAATGGGTGTTGAATTATTTTTAGGGGGCATATTTTAGAACCCAATACTGATATCTATTCTACAATATGCCCTTGGAATCAATTCAAATTGATTCTTCAAATAAGACTTATGCAATTCGGAAAAAAAATACACACCTTTTTCTTGCTTTTGAGGAGCTCTATATTGAAATTGGATTATCTCTGTGATTGTAGCACTTCAATATTTGAATTTTGGTACCAACGTAGCCCTATGAATTCTCTTTCAAATGCCATAGGTCTGACCTGATTTGGATTCTCCAAGCCAAATTTGTGTCCAATATCCCACAATGACCTAATTATGGATTGGTTCAGTAGAGCGAACTTGTACGACTTTGCACCTGTCACTGTTTCGTCCTTAGGCTCTGAAATTGATAGCCAAGAAAATGCAGTCTATGTAATTGTAACCAATTTTTATGGCACTCCAATTTGAATCTCAGAGAGATATTTATGAATCTTTTCCCACGATCACCTCTTTAAGATGAAATTCGGGAGCCTGAAAAAGCACTACCTTCCACAGATCATATCTCCGAAAATGTTGCAAACCAACATCTGAAATTTTTTGACGAGTTTCCTCAAGATTTCGGCTTCGCACCCTAAAATTTTTAGATTCTGAACATACAATGAAAAAAAGAAATTCATAAAGTGAAAATTCCACAATGACTGTGCAAGCGGTGAAACCCCTAGAATCCAATCGTACGGAAGTGTTGTGTATTGGTGAAAATAGATGAAAAGAATACTCTTTGTAGAAATAAGCCACTTCGAGGGGGCAACCTCCAATACATTACATAAATGAACAATTCTTGGATGATACAATTTACAAAACTTCCTTTCTATATATAGGAGTCCATGGGGCCATAATGTAATCCTAGTGGGGCCACAATGTAATCCTAGTGGGGCCACAATGTAATCCTAGCCGACCTAACAATAATAATTTAAGGGCACAATAATAACAATATGGGGGTTACAAGGGTACAATAATAACAATAAGGGGGTTACACTAACAACAATAAGGGACCATACTAGTAATATAGGGACCTAACATAATGTTGTTTTGTTTGTGAGCGTAAGTCTTGGTTTCAGTTTTTATCATGAGTTTCCTACATGTACATCATTCTGCCTGCTTGAGGAAAGTGAAAGTGGAACTTCAATAAATAACCATCTCCTAGATTGGTTACAATGGAAGGATAATTTCACCTAATCAACAATTGTGTAGCAGATTAGAGTAGGTTGGTATCATTTCAATTTGATTTTATTTTATTTTCAGCAAGTGTTGATAGAATTCATCAAGGTTTGAAGCCCGAGGTGAAGGCCCTAAGGCTTTTATGATCTGTTAGTGTGGGTTGAAGTTTGCAGTATGTTTTTAGTTTCAATTTTATTTTTAGTTTACAGATTGGACTCCATTTCCCAATGGATAAGGCATTGATCAACGAGTTCCCAGAGATTTACGGTTCTAGACACCTCCTTCAGAGCTATCTTCCCCAGTTGGAGCTGATGTTAGCATGGGTATTTTCATCCCACCTGTTGAGCCCCAAGATTGTGCTTTCTTTCATCTTACTTTACCTCATTTTCCTTTGTCCATTGTTATACGGTTAATTGATCAATAAGGCATTAGGCCAAATGCCTTTTCGAGAATAAAAGAAACACGCTACTTGCTAGTTTGTGATTTTTGTCATTGTGTGCATTTTGGTAGGAACTGAATCGGAGAATGTGAACATTTAAGCCTTCTTCGGAAGTGCTTCATTGTCTTCCGTTCAGGCATGTTCCAGGTGTCCTCTCAATAAAAACCACATATGGGTATATTCCACGTCATGTCCACATCATTCGTTGCTCACCATGAAGGAAGAACCGAATTCTGGACGTGGTTTTGGTACGTGGGAACACATTTAAGGAAGCAGACTTCTAATAGGACTGTCTTAGTCCAGATGTCCTTTTTCTCTTTATGTTTCCATCTTCAGAGTGCTAATGTGATTTTGATAAGGAAAGACAAGGATCCCTGTATTTTTGCAAGTTCTGTTATGTAATTTTGTTATAAAAACACTTGGGAAACCGAGAGATAGGCTAGATTTTGCTTGGATTTCATCCTATATTTCTAAAAACGCAGAATACTCTGTTTCAAGTTATTTCTCCTTTAATGAAGAAGAAAGCATTGTTTTGAGCACGTGAGTTGATCTAGAGCTAGATTCTGTCTGGTGGTAGAGGGCCCCTACCTCCTGCATGACTTTACTTTCATAATTTAGATAAGTATCTTAGTTGTTTTTATGCTATTGAAGTTTGAGTTCATAGTAAATTTCATTAGCCACTACAGTTATACTCATTCTAAGAACTCTTCCAAAAGAAGAAACTCTTCCAAAAGATCATGATAATGAATGGGAAATGGCTATAGTGTTGTAGGATTTAATTGTAATTTCTTTTGTTCACTATCACAGTTGAACTTATACTAAGCAAACTCATCCAAAAAATCCTTATGATGTCTAAGGCATGACTGTGATACTGAACGTTTCAGTTGTTTGTTTGCACTAAGTAGCATAGCTGATCTTACTCTTAAAACGCCCTTCCAAAATACCATAATGATGTAGAATCCCATAGATTAATGCATGATAACTTAGTTAGGGTACTCCGGAGTCAAATTGCATTCAATTCATGCTCTGTTATTTTGTTTTAAGTTTGATAATGGCTTGTTACTTCAGCACTGTTTGAGACTAGTGACATCTTAAGTTCAGTTTTAGCTTAACTCATTGCATTTTCACTCCAAAATTCATTTTCATCCACTGCATATTAGATTACATTAGTTGTTAAACTTAACAACACGACCTTCATTATTTACAAAACCTCTTCTTGTTCCAAAACTATAATTGATTCATAACCATATGAACAGAAGACAATATCATTTCAAGGCCTGAAGTACTTTTGCAACTTATTTTCCACTTCATGAACAAAGCCTTTTCTCAGAAGACTACTTTGAAAAGAAATCTATAACTCTTGAGTAAGGTTTAGTGATGTTTAACTAAGTTGCAGAATAGAGTTAAGAACTAGTCTTAGAGTAGAGATCTTATGATGGTATCAATGTTTTCCTCCAAATATGCTTCAACAAATCTCTAATCATGGATAAAATGTTGCATCATTATAAGCTAGTTGTTTAATTGTTTAGTTAGGAGAATGTGTATACTTAGCTGACCATTTCTCAAGTTCTCTCTCAAAATACTTTTGATGAAAGAATTGGACAAGTTGAGTTTATGTTTTGAATCATTCCCTTAAAAGTCATTATCAAGCTTTTTTCCTGCTTAGTCTTAGTTTAGATTTGATTCTGTTTTAGTATTTGCATTTGCATTTGTCATTTGTCATCAACCAATTAGGCTTCACTCTGTTTTTAACCAGTAGCTTCTTTCCACTAGCTTTTTATTCATTTTCCTTGTGAACATAAAAACCACCAAAAGACCAAAAACATCATAAATCATCACAAAAGACCAAAACATCATAAAACACTAAACACAAAATATTAAGAGACAAACACCTAGGCACATACAGTGCACTTCACTTCAGCAGTTTACCAACCCTGGTTGACAATTAAATGAACTCAATTTAGGAGACTAGGTTGAGACCAAACATTTTGGCGTTGTTGCCGGGGAAGTGAAAAATAGGTAACCTTTGTTTCTTAACTCCCAAAAACAATTATATGCGTAGAGAGAGAGATTCAAGGGGTAGATTTATAAGTAGCAGAAGCAGCAATTTGATTCTTAGAAAACCACTTGTTTCACCTAGACCAAGAGCTAGTACACCTTCAACTCAGACCCATATTCCATCCTTTACTGATCCTGGACTTCTAGAAGACCTAAAATCAGATATCCCATTAGAGAAACCTTCCACTTCATCCACTGAACCTGCCTTAGAAGAAGATCTAGAGACTCTTGTTAGGGACACAAACTTTTCCACTTCCACAGGAGAGTCAACTATGGCAAAAGAAGGAGGAGGAGGAGTCTTTAATGGAGAACACACATTATTTGGAGGTAGAGGTAGAGGTAGAGGAGAAGGAGGTAGAGGTGCAGATGGAGGAAGAGGTAGAAGAGAAATAGGAAGCTCTTTTGGGTTCCCTATAATTGATGAAGAAACCAATACAACCATGAAAAACATTTCACCCTCTGTCCTTCAAAACTTCTATGGACTTAAAACTGAAGATCCTGAAACCTTCCTATTTGAATTTGAAGTTCTGTGTAGAACTTATGACTACTTACAAGATGCTCAAAAACTAAAATTATTCCCTTCAACCTTGAAAGGAGCAGCATTGAAGTGGTTTATGAGTCTGATCAACAGTTCTATTAGAACATGGGAAGACATGAAACAAGCATTTCTAGAGAGGTATTTGGATTATTGTATGCCGGTCAATCATAAGGAAGAAGTGTTCAAGATGTTACAAAAAGAAGATGAAAACTTAGAAGATTTGTTGGAAAGATTTCATTACAACATCAAGAGAGAAAAAATGGAAAACCTAGATCAAGACACCTTAAAAGCTCTTTTGTTGAAAAAAATTAGGGATGAATGGTTGGATATCCTTAACATGATGGGAAAAGGAGATATATCACAGCTCACATTACCTAAAATATCTGAGTTATGTATCAACCTTTCAAGAGGGAAATCTAAAACTGTAAAAGGTCCAAGAGATCCTGCTCTTGCAAGGGCAAGTAAGTCTGCTTCTGGGACAGTAAGTAGATCAGAAATAGGACACATGCTTGATGATTTCAAATCTGATATCTTAGGGAGTCTTAGTGAACAAATAGACACCCTTAAGATACAAAACAAGCAAAAAGCTGAATCTGATGCCTTGGCAATCTTTTGTCCCAAATGTAGAAAGAAACATGCCTTGAGAGAGTGTCCATTGGATGTAAAATTTGTAGAGACCTATGTCATTTGTTTTGAAAAACATGAGACCAAGAATTTTCCTTCTCTTCCTGGTCTCAAAGTTGTCTTTCAGGAGGAAACTCCTACAGATTCCACAGAATCTCTTAATTTTGTCTCTAGAAGACCTTGGCAGGGACCTCAAACACAAGGATTCCATGATCAAATGTATAATCAACCTCCACCTTGGAATTCTTGGCAACAACCTTGGCCTCAATTTCAAAATCAATCTCCAGCTTGGGCACAAGGATCACAAAGTCCCTATGGAAGATACTCCCCATACTATCAGTATCCACCATCCTATCCACCATACCCACATTTTTATCCTCAAAATCCTCAACAAAATTTTCAACAAAATCCTCAACAACATCATCAGAACCTACCACACAAAATCAACCACTTTCATTACCATTCCCTAAGAAATCAAATCAATTGCCTGCTCAACCCATACCAAACCCCAATAATAAAAATCCTCAGAACACATACATGATAGAAGACCAACAGTTCCCAAATTATTTAATTACTCTTTTAGACCTTAGTGATGTTCAACTTAGGTCTGGAAGAATACTTGAAAAGAGGAAACCTTCTGTGATCATACAAGAACAAGATAACTCTGAGGAAGACTCTCTACGGGTGAATAAAAGTCTTGAGGAAGACACATCCTTTCAAGACCCAAACACTGAAAAATTAAAGAAAAAAGATCCAATAAATTCAACTCCTGTATTAGAGCAACCATCTACATCTACTTCTATACCTCCCTTTCCGGAAAGATTACAAATTGATAGAGGTGTAGAAAAACAAATTATGGTGCCTAATTATGATTTCCTAGATGAGCTGAGAAATGTTTGCATTAAAATTCCATTATTACAAGCCATCAAAGAAATTCCAATTTTAGCCAAAACAATAAAGGAGTTGAGTATGAAGAAAACAAGAAAAAGAATAAGAGAAACAAAGAAAATTCAACTGGCAGGAAAGATAGCAGACATTATGATGGGAAAGATTGCTATTCCAAAGTATCTTGACCCAGGAAATCCAGTTGTCAAAATTCACATCAATGGAATTGAAATCCAGAACACACTCATTGATTTAGGAGCAGCAATCAATATCATGAGTAGACATATCATGGATAAACTGAAACTTCCTAATCTTCTCTTTACACCCACACTATTACAATTAGCAGATAGATCTGTGATCAAACCAGATGGGGTAATAGAAGACATACCAGTGTCCCTAGATTCTTGGGAATACCCTGTGGATTTCATGATCCTAACTCCTATGAATAATCTAGGAGGCCATCCTGTTATACTAGGAAGACCTTGGTTGGCTACAGCTGATGCTTTTATTAGTTGTAGGTCCGGTGATATGTATATCTCTGATGGTAGTTCAACTAATAAATTCACTTTATATCCTCCAGCTAGGACAATTACAGATCTAGATGACACTCAATGGATAGAGGATGAAGAAGATTTACAACCTCTCTTCACAATTTCAGAAATTAGTGAAGATAATCAAATTTTGAATACTCTAGAAAACTTTGAATCCTCTCCAGAACATAAACATGAATCATTTCAAGAGGGATCCAATATTGAGTTTTTGTCATCAAGGCAGATGTCTCTTCATTCTATGGATAAATTTGGCAGCTCTACAAGTGAGATCTTTCCAGGCAAAACTTTGAATATAAATAAGAACCTAGAGAAATCTCAACAAGAAAATTTAGTCAAAGTATTACAGAGACACTCTTCTGCATATGCATGGGAGTACACTGACATGAAAGGGATAAGCCCCAAGACTTGCACTCATCACATCTATATAGAGGAAAATTGCAAACCAATCAGACAACCTCAAAGACGGATGAATCCAAATCTTAGGGAAATTGTTAAAGAAGAATTGCAAAAATCGTTAAATGTCAATTTCATCTATCCCATTTCAGATAGTCAGTGGGTATCTCCTTTGGTAATTGTGCCAAAGAAAAATGGAAAATGGAGGGTATGTGTTGACTACCGAGAACTAAACAAAGCTACTCTTAAAGACCATTTTCTCTTACCTTTCATAGATCAAGTGTTAGATACATTAGCTGGCAAAAAGTACTTCTCATTCCTAGATGGGTTTAGTGGTTACAACCAAATCCAAGTAGCACTTGAAGATCAAGACAAAACCACATTTACCTGTCCTTGGAGTACCTATGCTTACCGAGTATTGCCATTTGGATTATGCAATGCACCTGCAACATTCCAAAGGGTAGTATTAGGAATTTTTTCAGATCTAATACATGATTGTGTAGAGGTGTTCATGGATGATTTCATAGTTTATGGAAACACATTTGAAGAAGCTTTAGAAAACTTGGAAAAAGTCTTAAAGAGATGTCAAGAAGCAAACCTTTCACTTAGTCATGAAAAATGTTTTATGATGTTTACTGAAGGTATTGTTCTAGGGCATCACATTTCAGGAGATGGGATTAGAGTTGATGAGTCAAAATTTGAAGTCATCTCTAACTTATCTATTCCAAGTTGTCAAAAAGATGTTAGGAGGTTTTCTAGGATTTACAGGGTATTATCGGAGATTTATAGAAAACTTCACCAAGATAACATCTCCACTCTTCAAATTACTGACCAAAGATTGTGAATTCAAGTGGACTTCTGATTGCCAGTTAGCTTTTGAAACCCTGAAAACCAAAATTTCTGAAGCACCTATATTAAGGGGACCTAACTGGAAGTTACTTTTTCATATCTAATATCTCCAGATGCTTAAAAGTATCCCAGGAACGTGCAGACAAAAGACGATTCCTTGTATCTATTCTTACGGTAAAAATTTGACTCTGCCCGGAAGTTAAATATCATTATAAGCGAAAAAAGAGTTTTTTGAAATTTGTTGTTCATGCCATAAACAAATTGACCTATACTTAGGAGCTGAAACTTTTTTTCACACTGATCATTCTGGAATTAGATACTTAATGAAAAAATCAATTACTAATGGCAGAGTCATAAGATGGTTATTGCTTTTACAAGAATTCAACATTACCATTCTAGATAGGCCTGGAAAACAAAACACAGTAGCTGATTTCCTATCTAGACTCCAAAATATCAAAGATGACACTCCAGTTGAAGATCAATTTCCTGATGAATATCTTTTTACAATCTCTACTCAAACTCCATGGTTTGCTGATATTGCTAATTATTTAGTTTCAGGAAAATTTCCTTCAATTATGAATGCAAGGGATAAAAGAAAAATCATTAATGATAGTGCAAGATATTCATGGGTCGCTAATGAGTTGTACAAGACAGGTCCAGATTTGATCATTAGAAGGTGTGTTTGTGAAGATGAGATGCCTGAGATTCTCAAGGCATGTCATGATGAACCTTGTGGCAGACACTTTGCAGATAAGAGGACAGCCTATAAGATCCTTAATTTAGGATATTATTGGCCATCCTTGTTTAAAGATGCTAAAGAGTATGTCAAAAGGTGTGACAGTTGCCAAAGGGTAGGGAAACCTTCTCCTTCGGGTGAGATGCCATTACAACCTCAGGTACATATTGAACCTTTTGAAAAATGGGCTTTGGATTTTGTAGGACCTATTAGTCCTCCATCAAGACAAAAGAAATATATATTAGTTTGCACTGATTATGTTACTAAATGAGTAGAGGCCAAGCCATTACTTTCTGCTACTGAAGCATCTGTAGTTAATTTTCTTTTTGAGGATATTTTTACTCGTTTTGGTGTCCCAAGGGAAATTGTTACAGATCAAGGAGCTTAATTTACATCAAGGCTAGTGGAACAAATGATGGAGAGGTACAAAATCAGGCATAGAAAATCTACTCCTTATCATCCACAAGCAAATGGTCAAGT
Source organism: Pinus albicaulis (assembly GCA_034641835.2). Taxonomy (NCBI): domain Eukaryota; kingdom Viridiplantae; phylum Streptophyta; class Pinopsida; order Pinales; family Pinaceae; genus Pinus; species Pinus albicaulis. Next base: position 258,476,354 of record CM076580.1, on the reverse strand, counting down.
GGAATCTACTAATAAGGTCATTGAAGGAATCCTAACAAAGACTGTTAATTTACATAGAAGAGATTGGGTAGATAGGCTTCCTGAAGCCTTGTGGGCCTATATAACTACATGGAGAAACACAACAGGCCATACTCCTTATGAACTTGTTTATGGAAGGCAAGTTTTGTTCCCCATACAGTTCCAGATTCAAACTTTCAAAATGGAAATACAACTAGGACTTGATTTAACGGAGGCACAAAAGCATAGACTGGAGCAGATTAATGAATTGGATGAGATCAGACAAGATGCAGTTTAGAAAACAAGTCTAGTCCAACAGCAAAGGACTAGATGGCATGATAAGTACATCAAAGAGAAGAAATTCAAAGAAGGTGACTAGGCTCTCTTGTTTGATTCAAAATTCAAGGATTTTCAAGGTAAATTTCAAACACATTGGCCTGGGCCATATGAAATTGTTGAAATTTTTGACAATGGAGCAGTAAAAATCAGGACAATAGATGAAGAAGAGGTCACTTTTCTTGTGAATGGTCATAGATTGAAGATGTATCACAAACCACTCTCAAGAGAAGAATTTTTCAAGAAGTTCCAGGAAAACAGTGATGTGAAGTTAATGAAGAAGAATCTTTCTTCTTCATCAACTTGATTGAATTTTCTGAAGCATTTCTTTTGAAAAAAAAAAATTTAATAATAATAATAATAATAAATAAAAATAAGGTATAAACATGAAAAACAATCATTTATTGGCATGTTTATACAGAAAAGATATGGTGAAAATCAGAGTTTTTCTGACACTCTAACTTTTCCCATTTTGTTTTTGCAAGCAGCTGTTACAAAATCATAAGTTCAAATCCATTGTACTTATGATCCATTTCATTTCATTTCATTCCATTCACTTATCCATCCATACTCCATTTCATTCATTCATTCATACTTCACTTCATTCCATATATCATTCATCCCATTCCATACTCCATCCACCTCATTTCCATGTCAAAATTTAAAGTTTGATGTCTTGCTGCAAATGAATAACACATGTCATGGATTGCAGGCCATTTCTTATATTTTTCCACTCCATTTCATATATTGAATCCATTCCATTTCATTATCCACTTCATACATATCATGACTCATCATCCATATTCATTCATGCCATATAACATTTCACTTATATCCCAAACCACTCCATTCCATGACTAAAATGCTCTACAGGTACATTCTGCAGCTTAACAGACATTCTGCAGCTGATCAGACTTTCCGCAGCCAGACAGTCATTCCGCAGCTACAGATCCTGAAGACACTAATCAGCAGACATTTGAATTGCAACAAGATGATCCAGTATATCCATGAATAAGAGGAATCAAGAAGGTTTATGAAGACTCTTCCAAGGGAGAAAAAAGAAGATAGAGACCACAAAAAGCAAATGAAAAGCGAAGGTAACAAGTTTTGATTATAATGGCATATCATAAACTTTAGCATAGTTTTAGTTATGAATCATTCGAAAAAGTTGTTTTAATTATTTTTATTGATCATGTCCAATATACCCTCCACAAACTTTGGATAAAAATCTCTCATTTCAAATTCTAGACCCGACATCATTTAAGCGGTTAAAAAGGCTGAAGTGTTTGATTTCCTCACGTCACCCAGCCAAATCACTTAATGATGATCCTTTTTCCATTGTAAAAAAAAATCTCCGCAGTCTTTTCACTCATTAATTTGTTTTCTTCACCTCACTTCATTAATTCATTCCGTAACGACCTCCATCACTCCATTTTGTAGCCAGCCCTTCATCATTTCATTCCGAGATACCCCTATCACCGTGAGTAGAGGTATATCAATTTGAAATATCAAACCACTATCACCGTGAGCAGAGATTAAAACATTATCACCGTGAGCAGAGACTGAAGCACTGTCACCGTGAGTAGAGATTGAGGCATTATCACCGTAAACGCAGAGATATATCAGTGTGGAATTTGAAGCCATTATCACCGAGAAACAAAGGTATATCAGTGTGGAATTTGAAGTTATTGTCACTGTCAACCAGAGGTATATCAGTTTGAAGATTGAAGCCATTGTCACCGTGAACTAGAAGTATATCAGTTTGAAGATTGAAGCCATTGTCACCGTGAACCAGAAGTATATCAGTTTGAAGGTTGAAGTTATTGTTTCCGTGGGCAGAAAGAGTATTAATCTGAAGATTGAAGAAAGAATTATGGGCCTTATTGTAAGAACTGAACCAGTGGGTACAAAATATCTGGAAGGATACCCTCAAAGTAGAGAAATTTTGCAACAGGTAGGATGGCTACAATTTCTTGAGAAATTTAATGGCTTCCACAAAGAAGTCACTAAAACATTTGCAAGGTCATTTCAAGGAGCTGAGGTTGAAGTGGGAGATGTTAAATTCACTGTCACTGAAGTTTTCATTGCAGAAGAAACATGATTGCTTAGAAATGGAGAGAGATGGCTCAAAAACAGAGAATTCCATAATGAATCATGGAAGCAAATTCTAAAATCACCAGGTATGGATGTCACTGTGTTTAAGAAGGGAATTCCAAGTTCTGCATTGAAAAATAAATGGAGAAACATATTGCTTATTCTGCAAAAAATTATTACATGTGAAGGTAGATATGGCACATTTTATGTTTACCATATTAGACTGATAATGCATTTTCTGGAGGAAGAGTTAAACTTACCCTATTTCTTGCTTCAAAGTTTGAAAAAAATGGCTTCTTGTGTTCAAAGAAGGGTCCAATTCTTAGAGACAACTCTATACCATCATGGCTTGGTTAAGATTTTAATTGAACACCATTTAGCCAAAACAAATGATACTTGGGATAATTTCTTGATAAAAAATCATTTTGAAGAGCCAAAAGAGCCCTCACCTGAACAACAACCTACAGGGAGAAGCAGAAAATGGAGAGCCTCTAAAATTGAAATTGACAAAACAGTACAGGAAAGTAGTGAGGAAATAATCTCAGAGAAGTTGACTCAAATTAAGAGACAACTTAAGAAAGAGAGGGTAATCAGAAAATCTGCCACAGAAAAAGGAGAGGGATCATCCCAGCCAAGAAGAAGCCATAGACTCAGGGGGAAACTAAGGAAAAATCAGATCAAACAAACAGGGGTGATAAATATAGAAGATGAGGAAACATCTATTGAAGAAGATGTTGAAGAGGATTTTAATGAAGAAACCCCTGAAATTGACCCTGCTCAGCAAGAAGTTTATGACTATGTTGAAACATTGGAAAGGAAAGCTTCAGAGAATAGAGATAGAACCCCTAGTCCTCCACTGTCCGAAATAGATGTGTTAAGAAGGGATAGGTATGAGCTGGAAATACTTAATAGACACATCAAAAATGAGAATGATATTCTGAAGGAACAAGTCAAACTCAAAACCAATATGAACTCAACCTTATCTCTACATATAGCCAAAGTGGAAAAGAATAATGAAAAGTTGAAAAAGAGGAACAAGAAGCTAATCAGGGCACTTATCAACTTAAGGTTCAAACTTGTCATCAGAAAACCCAGAAGACCTTTAGCTTCCAGGAAAAGAAGAAGGAGAGGATTAGATGTTCTTGCAGAAGTCTCTGAGTTTATGGAATAAATTGCATGAGGACATGCAAGAAGACAGCAGTGGGGTATGTTGAGCCCCAAGATTGTGCTTTCTTTCATCTTACTTTACCTCATTTTCCTTTGTCCATTGTTATCCCAGACCCAATTGATCAATGAAATTAGTTAAAATTACTTTTAGAATGATGAACATGGCTAACTTGCTAAGTTTTGTGATTTTTGTCATTGTAATGCATTTTGACTGGAACTAGCTGCAGAATGCAGACATTCCGTAGCTAACCGACAATTCTGCAGCTGTCTTCATGTTCAGGCATGTTCCCAGTGTCCTCTCAAGAAAAACCACATATGGGTATATTCACGTCATGTCCACATCGTTCATTGCTCACCATGAAGGAAGAAACGAATTCTGGACATGGTTTTGGTACGTGGGAACACATTTAAGAAGGCAGACTTCTAATAGGATTGTCTTAGTCCAGATGTCCTTTTTCTCTTTACGTTGCCATCTTCAAGAGTCCTAATGTGATTTCGATAAGGAAAGACAAGGATCCCTGTATTGTTGCAAGTTCTGTTATGTAAATTTGTTATAAAAACACTTGGGAAACCGAGAGATAGGCTAGATTTTGCTTAGATTTCATGCTATATTTCTGAAGACCGAAACTGCTCTGTTTCAAGTTATTTCTACTTTAATGAAGAGGACAACATTGCTTTGAATGCGTTGAGTTGATTTGGAGTTAGATTCCATCTGGTGGTAGAGGGCCCCTGCCTCTTGCACGGCTTTACTTTCGTAATTTAGATAAGTATCTTAGTTGTTTTTACGTTTTTGAAGTTTTAGTTCGTAGCTAATTTCATTAGCCACTATAGTTATACTTGTTCTAAGCACTCTTCCAAAAGAAGAAACTCTTCCAAAAGATCATGATAATGAATGGGAAATGGCTATAGTGTTGTAGGATTTAATTGTAATTTCTTTTGTTCACTATCACAGTTGAACTTATACTAAGCAAACTCTTCCAAAAAATCCTTATGATGTCTAAGGCATGACTGTGATACTAAACGTTTCAGTTGTTTGTTTGCACTAAGTAGCATAGCTGATCTTACTCTTAAAACACCCTTCCAAAATACCATAATGATGGGTAGGAGATAGTTGTGATGTCTTAGTTTTTAAATTGCTTTCAGTCTTTATGTTTGCATTTGCACTGAATTGTACAGCCAGGATTGTTCTAAGAAGCTCTTCCAAAATACCAATCATGATGGACAAAACAGGCTGTAGAATCCCATAGATTAATGCATGATAACTTAGTTAGGGTACTCCAGAGTCAAATTGCATCCAATTCAAGCTCTGTTATTTTGTTTTAAGTTTGATAATGGCTTGTTACTTCAACACTGTTTTAGACTAGTGACATCTTAAGTTCAGTTTTAGCTTAACTCATTGCATCTTCACTCCACAATTCATTGTCATCCACTGCATATTAGATTACATTATTTGTTAAACTTAACAATACGGCCTTCATTATTTACAAAATCTCTTCTTGTTCCAAATTTATAATTGATTCATAACCATATGAACAGAAGACAGTATCATTTCAAGGCCTGAGGTACTTTTGCAACTTCTTTACCACTTCATAAACAGATCCTTTCCTCAAAAGACTACTTTAAAAATAAATCTATAACTCTTGGGCAAGGTTTAGTGATGATTAACTAAGTTGCAGAATAGAGTTAGGAACTAGTCTTAGAGTAGAGATCTTATGATGGTATCAATGTTTTCCTCCAAATATGCTTCAACAAATCTCTAATCATGGATAAAATGTTGCATCATTATAAGCTAGTTGTTTAATTGTTTAGTTAGGAGAATTTGTATACTTCGTTGACCATTTCTCAAGCTCTCTCTCAAAATACCTTTGATGAAAGAATCAGACAAGTTGAGTTTATGTTTTGAATCATTTCCTTAAAAGTCATTATCAAGCTTTGTTTCTGCTTAGTCTTAGTTTAGATTTAATTCTGTTTTAGTATTTGCATTTGCATTTGTCATTTGTCATCAACCAATTAGGCTTCACTTTGTTTTTAACCAGTAGCTTCTTTCCACTAGCTTTTTAGTCATTTTCCTTGTGAACATAAAAACCACCAAAAGACCAAAAACATCATAAATCATCACAAAAGACCAAAACATCATAAAACACTAAACACAACGTATTAAGAGACAAACACCTAGGCACATACAGTGCACTTCACTTCAACAATTTACCAACCCTGGTTGACAATTAAATGAACTCAATTTAGGAGACTAGGTTGAGACCAAACACCACCCACCCCACCTTATTTTTCTATGTTTTCACCTCATCTCTGTCATTATCATTGACCTTGCTTCGTTTTTACTATTTTCACCTTTTTCCCCAATATCCAAACATTTCATCTCATTTTCTAAATTATCCAAGTTATTACTAAAACCCAAACTTCATTTACTATATAGCCTAAAATATATTTAAAACCCATAGTTTAGCACTTTAAATTCCATTTAAAATCCCATTTAACCCCCAAAACCAACATATATAATCTTTCAGGGCTTATTACTTTATAAACCCTTTTATTATAAAATTTTGGACTTTATGATATAAGCTCCGCTACCCATATAAACAACCATGTCATATAAAACTTACTGTTATATATATATATATATATATATATATATATATATATGAAATAAACGCGTTACAATGGGGCCCTTGTACCTTCATCGCATATCACAATCGCAAAGAATTGTTGTAACACTCATATGTTATCACTTTAAAAAACACTGATTGCGATATTATGTGGGACCCTACCGCCATGTCGCCGCTGCCTCCATCGCACATCGCTTATCGGACATCACAACATTTTGTCACAAACTCATATATTATCACTCTAAAAATGCCGATCCGATATAATGTCGGACCCGTACCTGTTCACTACCATGTCATTCCCATCGCATATTGCAAAACTTGCCGCCAAATGTTCATTTCTATCCGTCTCCAATTGTGATTTATGATCTCCAATAATCTCCCTTCGCCGATATGCGATAATCTTTGACCCGAAGTTGTGATACCTTTGACTTTGCGATTTACGATATCGTAAATCACAAATTGCAATTATTAGCGATTTCTATTACCTCTCCATCCATGTTATATGCCCCATTTGCGATTTGCGATTGGCCCACGATTACCTGCCACATCACCTACCTTTTCTCATATCGCAATTTTTATCTATTTCGACCATTTTTGTCCACTCCAGCTCTTGCGATTGCGATTTTATTCTCCGCCTTATATTGTAACAATTCTTCCATTCCACCACTAAACTCTGCTAACCTTTGCTCCATGCCTTTCTTTACCATATCTATCCAGAAAGGTTTTTCACCAGTTCAAAGGGATTGTTGATGTTTTTAAAGAAAAAGGGTTTTCAATTAAAAACTCCGCTGAAACATAGAATTGAAGACCATAACAGAGGCCAACAACAGTACATTAGCAACAACACAACACAGTAAAAAAGGGTCAATTTAGCTCAATAGTCAGCATAATAAAAGATATTATCTACGATTATCCCTGCTCTCAAGGTGCAGATCCGCAAGGGAGGTTTTTCCAAATTCTTCCAGATCATGAATTCGAAGACACGGGCAAGCAAGTTCAATGTATTTTAAACAAATAAATAGTTTTATGTTCCTAGAGGTTAGGAAATAGCTTTGTTGTTAGAAATAATTATGGATCTGAGATTTGCCGCAAATTTTACAAATTGGTCTATAAATTGCAGAAATTCAACGTAATAGTAGTTGGATGTTGGAATTAGTTTGATTTTTCTAGTTTATCAAGGGAACTTGTACTCAGTTTTGGCCAAGCTAATAAAGAGGAGTTGCAGCTACATTTATGGGACACCTGTGGTATTTAATGTATTTCATAGTTTCTTCTTCAATCAAATATGTTTGAATGTATTGTTCATGTCACATTCATGTCTATGTTATGATATTTTACAAGTTTGAAATTCAGAATACATGCTTGCACATGCTCTGTTTTGGGTAACTGATCATATTTTGTTTCATTATCTTATGTCTGCGAGAAATACATCTCTTATGCTTCCCTCAACCTCCTTACATTTTCTAAACCATCCCATAACCATTATCTTCAAGTGATTAACATCATACCTACCTTGCCCCATTCATCCCTGCAACCTTAAATCTATTGCCCTGACCTAGATTTCCTTGACCTAAGTTATTTATCCACTGATTTCCCCAACCAAACCAAATAAAAAAAAACCCTGCATATCATACCTAGCCTAAAACCCTATTTTCTCCAGCCCTCCTGGATGTGACCCTTTTGGAGAGAGCCCCTTCCAGCTTCATAGGGCTAGCTATCAAGTCAAAAGCCTGGTTTGTGGTTACCTCTGTTGGGATTCCTTCCTCAGCCTTGGGAATCTGGTGGAGTGATAACAGGTCCTATTTTCTACCAGACTTGTGAGAAGTTGAAACAAGTTTTTGTAGCCTTCAGTCTTCTGGTCCTGTTCTCTCAGTCTTGAACCTCTTAGCACGAGCATAGGTTTTTGCTGAAGGGAACATGGCTGCCATTTCTGTTACTACCCCAGTGAACCTCTCTGGAGATCCCAACGTTATTGAGAATGCCTTCGTTGGAGCTGAATTTTTCGCTGAAGAGATTCACACTTACACCGATCTCTTTTAAGAATTCCAGGATGTGTTCGCTTGGTCTTATGAGGAAATTCCTGGTATAGATCCATCTATTGTCTAGCATGAGATAAAGACTTACGAAAATGATAAGCCTATATGGTAGAAGCTTCAGTCGGTCAACCCTAGTAAGGATGAAACTATCAAGGTTGAGGTTGAGAAGCTGCTAAAGGCAGGTTTCATATACCCTGTTCCGTTAACTGAGTGGGTTTCGAATCCAGTTCCTATGGACAAGAAACAAGGAATGATCTGAGTTGGCATTGGTTTCAGGGGTTTGAATAAAGCATGTCATAAAGACAATTACCCCGCACTATTTATAGATCAGATCATTGATGAGTGTGCAGGGAATGAGATTTTCTCCTTCATGGATGGTTTCTCGAGATACAATCATATCACTATCCATCCTGAAGATCAACATAAGACTGCTTTTATTTTCCCCTGGGGTATTTTTGCTTACAAAAAGATGCCTTTTGGCCTTAAAAATGTCGGGGCTACTTTCCAGTGGGCTATGTCCTATGCCTTCCACGTCATCAAAAATATTATTGAAGAATATTTGGATGATTTAGCTGCTCGTTCTCGAAAGAGAATTTATCATCCTTCACACCTTCGTCAAGTTTTTGAATGGTGTCGTTATTATAAAATTCAGTTGAACCCTAATAAGTGCATTTTCGTCGTCACATCTGGTCGGTTGTTGGGATTCATCGTGTCTATGGAAGGGATTCGGGTAGATCCCTTCAAGGTTGAGGCAATACTTCAGTTTCATCCCCCGTATTCAATCCGTCAGCTTCAAAGTCTACAAGGTAAAGCCAATTTCTTACGGAGATTTATCATGAATTATGCCGAGGTGACAAAAGGATTTATGAGGTTGTTAAATAAAGGAGTTCCATTTTTCTGGGATGAGTTTGCTCAATGCTCGTTTGATTCTTTGAAAAAGGCGTTGACCTATGCTCCATTACTGATTCCACTTGATTATAGCAGAGACTTCACTTTGTATCTCACTGCATCAGAATCTATTATTGGTATGGTTCTAGTTCAGGAAGATGATGCTCTTTGCGAGCATGTTTTTACTACCTTAGTCGAGTCTTGGTGGGTCCTAAACTTTGGTATTATCCAATTGATAAACTAGCTTTGGTAGTTTTCCATGCTGTCCAACATCTCGGGCATTATATCCTTCTTCACAAAACTTATGTTTTGGCAGAAGTTAATCCATTTCAATTTGTTCTCAGTAGACAAGTGATTGGGGGAAAATACAATCGATGGATTGTCATTTTGCAAGAGTTTGATCTCGAATTCCTGTCTGCCGAATCCAAGAAATATTTGGTATTTGCGGAGTTGATTTCTGAGTTGCCCTATGGAGAAGAGATTGTTTATGAAGATTCATTCCTTGATGAACATCTTTTCCTCATTTCTTCATAGGATCCTTGATATGGAGATCTCATTGTTTATCTCCAGACTGTGAAGTTTCCCTCAACTTTTTCGAAAGACAAGCATCGAAAGTTGCGTCACTTAGCAAAAAGTTATCTAATTATCGGTGACACTCTCTATCATCGTAGTATTGATTCGATCCTTAGACGTTGCTTGAATCTTGAAGAAGTTGAGGTTGTGCTGAATGATTTCCACAGTCGATCTTGTGGTGGTCATTTATTTAGGCTTGCTACAGCTCAAAAGATATTGCGTGCAAGATATTTTTGGCCCTCAATTTTCAAAGATTGCGTTGAGGCGGTCAAAAAGTTTCATCCTTGTCAAGTTTATACTCGGAAGATTCACGCTCATCCAGCTCCGCTCTTTCCTATTGTCACTGTCTGTCTGTTCACAAAGTGGGGTATTGATTATACTACTTGTAACCTGCCTTCGGCAAAGGGTCATAAGTACATTATCGTAGCAGTAGACTACTTTACGAAGTGGGCTGAGGCTATGCATAATTTTGCGACCGATGGTGAGACAACAAACCTGTTTCTATTTAACCAAGTCATTTCTTGCTTTGGTATCCCCAAAGAGTTTTTCGCTGACCATGGTAGTCATTTTTAGAACAGTATGATGGCTAAATTGGCTCTCAAATTGGGTTTTCGGCAGGAGCATTCATCTTTGTATTATCCTCAGGCCAATGGGCAGGTTGAAGTCGTAAACAAGTCCTTGAAGACTATCCTTCAATGGACAATTGATAAATCCAGATCCAATTGGCACATAATGTTGTATCCTGCACTTTGGGCATACCGGATGTCTGTGAAGACTGCAATTGGTTTAACTCCGATCGAACTAGTTTATGGGTCAGAATCTATATTTCCCGTTGAGTGTGAAATTCCTTCCCTTAAGCTGGCAGCTGAGCTTCTTCCTGACACCTCTAGTCTCGAAGAACGCCTTGTCCATCTAGAACATATCGATGAGAAGTGTCGAGATGTAGTTACGATGAATGAGGCTCATAAGAATCGAGTGAAGGTTCAGTACGATAAAGACTCTCATCACCCAACCCAGTTGAGCCTGACTTTTATAGGACGTACACATTTAGTTTTCTTCACGCCCTGTCACAGGATCTTTGGTCGGTCAAACCTAGGTGACCTTGTTTTGGTTTATGCCCAAGACAAGGATGCCTTGGGGGTAGGCAAGTTCAAATCCATCTAGTATGACCCTTTCATTGTTAAAAATTTCCTAAAAAAGGGAGCTTATGCCTTGGTTGATTTTGATGGAAACAAGCTGAAAGAGCCCAAAAATGGGCTCTATCTAAAAAAGTATGCCTAGGCTTCGGCCTAAAATTTTATTTTTTGTATATATCGTATTTTTGTACATGTCTTTTTATCGATTTTTGATGTGACTTTGATGATTTTGATTTGATTTGGCAGGTGTTTTTGGATGAGATGAGTCATTTTGGCTTTGTCGTTGGTGCTAGTTGACATACTCGGAACCTTGCTTCCATGGCTTGCGTAATTCACTATCCATCTGGTTAGTTATTAGTCACAAGGGTTGCATGCATTGGTCCTGCTTTGAACAATGTAGCAGAGTACACTGTAGTGGTCAACCTATAAATGGAGGCAATATATTTTGGTGTTGATTTGTTAGTAGTTTACTTGGATTCATAACTGGTGGTTTCATAATTAAAAAACACCTATCGTGTCAGAGAACCATTTTTTCATTGATTATTTTTTAGAGTGTGTTTGTTACAACGTTCATTTAAATATATTACGTTCATTCACATTCCTCATTCAAATAATTTGTTAACACACTCATTGGCTAATCAAGCACTTGATTAGCATATTAATCATTCAATACTTTAAAAATATCAAAAAAATCATTCATAATTGTACAGTTGGGGACAATCACATCATATAAAATCACTATGTATATATATAGATCAGAGTGTGTTTAAAATATAGAAAAATTGGACCATCATGTCCTACAAAATTAGGGCTTATGCTCGATCATGTCCATCATCAATAAATATTATAGTCATTTGATAATATAAAATATATCCCTGAGGGCCCTGTCTAGGATAGGTGTTTCGGAAGAACACAATAGCAGTAGCTTCATGGTGGAACAACCACACTCAATCACGTGGTACTCCAACCACTCGTCTCTGGATAGCCTCTGGGAGATCCTCTATGGCCACCATAGGGACTTGGCAAGTAAAACTCTCCAAGTTCCTCTGAATAGCATGGAGGGTTCTCCTTGGGTCTTCTCCAGCATCATCAACCTCTCTTTCGCGGCGCCTATGTCTAGGGAAACCCTCAGGTCTCACTGGTCCCATGTCTGCATCATGATCATAAAATTTTATTAAGTCATATTGTCCTAACAAAAAAAAATCATTTTCATATAATTTGAAAAATCAAAAAAATCATATAATCATAAATCATTTGTGCGATCTTACCAATTGCGCCCCATGCTGCACCGGGTGGAAGAACCAAATCTGGATCTACTCTAAAATTCATCCCAACATAGGGATAGTCCTCTATTGAGATGACATGTTCTCCCCATGTAGTTCAGGGGACCTCACTACCCCCCAGTATCTTCATCAAGTCTTTCCATCTAGATATTCGCAGATCATGAGGGCTATTGATGGTAGAGATGATCTTGGGACGAAGCCCTGGAACTCTCTCAAAGATGAATGTGCATAGAATGGTACCGTAGCCAAAATGTTTTGTTTTGAACTGCTGGATAGAAGTCAATTTTTTCTTCATATTTTCCAATAAGGTTGTGCACCAATCATATAGCGTGGTCAAGAAATCCACTGCCAGACTCATGTTTCCTCATGAGGCTTGGTGTAGGGATGTTGAACCTGCTACTCTCACAATGGTGAAAAGTAGGATTTTGATGTGCAAATCTTGTACATATCTGATTGGGATTTGTGTCCCCACCTTCGTAGTACCCTCAGCATAGTAAACCTGGATATAGTCATCGAAATTAACACCTTCTGTGGGCTTACCCTGCAAATTAATTGGTTATCCTCTCTGGGAGAGTCTAGTTATGAAATAGATGTCTTCCACTTCAATTCTTAGTGGCATTTGATCTATCATGAAGCAATATTCATCTGGTGCCAATAATTCTCTAACATCTCGAGCAATCGTCTCTTAGTTTTGATATTTGACATTTTGAATAATTTTAATAATCCGCATCCTCAAAGGATATCTAAGGATTTTCAGTCCTACATAACCTCATTATAAATGGTACTATGCTCTTTTTCCCTCCAGCTGATTGTCATCGTGAATAATTTCATCCATTAACCAATTAGAAATCAATTTTAAAATTTCTCTTTGTGCATATGCGACTTCATTCAGACATAGTCATGTCTATATGCGAGTTCCTCATGATGAAGCCACGTATACATAGAGGGTTTTAGAAAAAGCATATATTTCTACGGTGAAAATCCTAAAAATTTGATTGAAATGATAATAAAATTGATAAACAAGCTGAGTGTGAGGCTTACCTGACTGATTTAGATTGATTCAGTGGATGGTTTCTCCGTTTGCAAGAAAGGGATTTTTTGCTCTAGGCACTTTATCAATTTATTCATAGCACAAATGACCAAAAGTGAGCCCAAAAGGCCCATTATGCCCATAATTAAAAAAAAAAATTGCAAATTTAATTTGTGTTTATTTTTTGAATTTGTTCATGACTGTTTAATGTTTTGGCTTGTAAGTGTTAGGAAAATTTATTTTCAGGTCCATTCTGGTGATTTTGAGATATTCCCAATTTTTCCTTCAGATCGATGATCGTTGACCTATCATGGCAGGTATTTGATTATGAACTAGCATATAGGTTAGGGAATTCACTTTCCATTTCACTTATGCATACTAGCCTCCATTCTGAAAACTTACCATAGGGTCGACCCCATCATATTATGACTATTTAACCAATTTCACTCACCGATTTTTAAATCATGATATAATGGTAGAGCCATCCTTTACATGGGCTTCCTAGTTAGTTCCTTGCTAGCATTTGTCGCCCATGCTGCAACCTGTGTAGGCTCTGGCGTCCTCTTTAGTCCCGCCATGAATTATGCGTTGAAGCTTCATTATTCTTCTTCTTTGCTATTTTTATTCTAGCCATATACCTTAGAGGCCCCCATTTCGTTGTTGAGTTGTATTGATGCATTGCATATTGACTACGTTTATCTTGGCCTTTATCCGACTTCATTTGGACTCATGTTTAAGCCATATTTTGACCATTTCTTTCTGCAAAGTCAACTGGGAAATCACTTAGCCTTCGCAACTTGACACCTTTACCCATGGATGGAACATTCCTTTGAGTGTCACTTACCAGTTTTCACCACCTTGCATTGAGCATAGGATAGTTCCTACCCCAGGAACTAGTGCATCTATTTACTGACACTCGTTCTATCCATTGTACTATATGCATTATTTTATTCTTTTTTAGGATTTCAAATATTAAAAAGACAAAAAAAATGTAATATTTGAAAAAGAGCGGGAACATGACATTACTTCCATTTTTTATGGCAACTAAAGAGTCAATTGTGTTGCCCTTCAACAAAGCACAAAAAATCTAAGTATTTTCTCCATTTGGAATGGTTTTAGTTTTTGACTTAGGAGAAGCCATAACCTTGTTATCGAGTTAGTACTCCCCTGGTTGGTTATCTCTTCCAATGATATGGAGGGTTTGTTTATGCCTCCTGCATGACAAACTTATACAAAGTTATCATTTGCTGCCATAGTCAAAATGAGTCGCGATTTTGTTCAAGGGAAGTTAACCTGAGTCAGCTTTTCTGTGGTGTCTCTTGACTCATTTTTCAGTCCGCCATCCCGGTCTGTTTGAGTCTTATTCTATCACATCAGCTATTTGGTCCTTTGATCTTGCTTGTTTGAGAAGGTCTCCATTGACTTCTTTCCGATTGGTTTCTCCCTTATCGACTTTGACATATTAATTTGAGATTAAACCTAGAGCCGCACCCTGGCCCTATTTACATCATTGATAGGTGACCTTGTTCTCAGCATTTTATCAACATCATGGGTCTTTGATTGAGTGGTTTCCCTTGTGTTCGACTTAAAATTACATTATCACACCTGGGATTCATGCAATACCTTGAATTCCATTTGATCCTATTGGTGGATATCTCGCCTCTTTGTCAGCTTTCATCATTGGTTGGTTTAGAGGGTTTCTGCCGTGCAGTAGCTACATTTTGTGCATGCCTAAAATGTACTTCAGGTTGGTTACTTCACTTTTCTTCGTTTGATTCCTTCCAAATCTTGGCCTGCGGGTTATACTCGCGTTGGACTGATGTGGGATGCATTAATTCCTTCCTTCGAGTAGATATTTTCCCATCAACTCTGACTCATTGCTCTGGGAATAAGGTCTAGAGTCCTTTTCTCATACCTTAGGGTTTTCAGTCATCAGTGGCAAAGAGTCCTTCGCTATTGATAGTTAGAATACATCAATGTCCCCTGATTGGTTGATTCTCTCAAGTATTCGACTTTAACTCATTTATTCACACTTTTTAGATTTTAGTGGGTCACCTTGACTCTCATCATCATTATCGGTGAGTTTTCTCGCATTTGTTAATGGTATACATCAATGACTGGTAATCAAGTGATTTCTCACATGGTAGACCTCATCTCATTTATTCCCATTGTGTAGAATTGTGCCATGGTGATCAGTGAAGACCTCGGGTTTGCTTCAACATGTTTTGGTTCACTTTGACAACTACTTTATTTTTTTTCCAGTGACACCATCCACCCTTATATGTTGCAGTTTCATCACAACATCATCTTATATGTTGGCACCCGAGTTGCGTGTTGTACCATTTGTTCCACCACTTATGATTTGGTACTTGGAGATTTAGTTGTGACTTCAATGATCATATATCTTTGTAGCATCATTGATCAGTGTTTTATATGTGATACTTGGACATAATTTCGATTTGTACTTCTGGGCAGTGATTAGATGATTCATGATGTACTTTATAGTTCATCTATAATTGTATACATATTGGATCCACTCCATAATTGATATGCGAGCATGCTTTTCTTTCACTGAGCATGGGTATGCCTTCCTCAGACATGAGCTATATTTATGATTTCTATCACTGGTTTTTGGCAGGCTGAAATCCGGTGAATGTAATATTCCCAATTATCAGCAACTAAATTGGCAATATTAAATTTTGGGGCCATTTTCTTTTATAAAGATAAGCCAATTAATAAAGTGGGTAAGAAGACACTTAGCCTACACTTGGGAGATAAAACTTCCCTAAAGCCACGTGAGCACGTTATTATTTGACACTGTGGGGCATAAGGGTTAAAGTGGCAGTGTTGGGGAAGTGGTAGCATGGGCAGTGTGGCCAAGAGTGACAACGCAGTTATGGTGTGGACCTAGGTACGAGCAAAGCTCTCCAAGCATAAAGAGAGGAAGAGGCTCCTCATTCATTCATTAGACTACGAAGCTTTTGATTAGTGTCTTTTGATATCGAGCACACTTACACTATTTAGTGAAGTCTACAAGTGTTGTTCAGTATGCGGAAGTCTCTGAGCGGAGATCCCAACCTCAGCCCTAGGGGACTTCGAGTGCCTGCTCAGGTGAGGAGTTCCATCCTTTGATTTTCATGTGGGAGCCATAACATCACAGCTAGGGATTACACACATGTTAAACGACACAGTCTCGAGGATATATCACATAGTTCTTAGAGGAGGTAGTACCGAGGTTGGAGATTTAGCAGGGGAACATCCCCAAACAACAGCTCCATGCCAGCAGTAGCAGTAGTTCCAGTAGCAGCGGCCGCAGTAACATCAGGGGTTACGCAATCATAGAGAGAGCAGCTATTCCTTGAGTGACTTTGAGAGTACTCCCATCTTGCCTAGAGCAAGCCAAGGTGCCACTACAAGAAAAAAGGAAATTGGTGAGGGGCGATAATGGTCACCATAAGCTCATTGGTGAGGGTCAAAAGAGCCTTCGTCACCAAAAATTGAACGTCACCAAAGGTGGCGTCGTTGAAAGTATAGTTGTTGTGGTGACATTCAAGGTTCGTCACCAATAATGATTTATAGTGACGGACAATGACCATCACCATTTCATATGAGCAATGGTGACGGACAATAGCCTTTGTCACCAAAAAACTGAATGTCGC
The DNA here is from genome assembly GCA_034641835.2 of Pinus albicaulis. Classification (NCBI taxonomy): domain Eukaryota; kingdom Viridiplantae; phylum Streptophyta; class Pinopsida; order Pinales; family Pinaceae; genus Pinus; species Pinus albicaulis. The sequence continues at coordinate 258,459,531 of CM076580.1, read as the reverse complement.
CAAAAGTATGTGTTGTAGTGACATTCAAGGTCTGTCACAAATATTGATTATAATGACGAATAGTGACCGTTACCATTTCATATGAACAATGACGATTTTTTGTGATGGACCTTTCATGGGCGTCAATATTGGTGCATATATATGGCAACGTTCATTGACCGTCACCATAAACTCATTGGTGACATCAAGGTCCATCACGAATAACGACTATAATGAAAAACAGTGACCCTCGACATTTCATATCAACAACAAAGATTTATGGTGATGGACCTTTAATGGTTGTCACTATTGATGCGTATATATGGTGGCGTTTGTTGACCGTCACCATTTCATATTTTGGTGAGGGTCGAAAAATGTCACTATAAGCTTATTGGTGATGGTCAAAAGAGCATCTGTCACCAAAAACTGATCGTTGTCATTCCCTATGAATATCAGGGCACGATGGAATCGAACCACCAACCTCCTGCTTGTAAAGCAAGTGCTCTTCCATTGAGCTAGTACCCTTTAAAGAATTAGACTTTAAACTAGAAATTTCCCCTAAAGGTGCAAAGATACACCAAAGGAATAGAAAATCTAGGAAGATCAAAAGTTGCTAGAAATAATATGTTCAATATACATAATAAAAAGACAACAAGAATAACTTTTGAATAATCTAACAAAGCATGTACTACATAGGAGAATAACTGGAAATCACAACTAGAAATTTGAATCACAACATAACGATATAAAAGAGCATGCAACGGGAAAGGAACAACTCCACAATTTGAGAAATATGAAAAATCCATGGGCATGTTCTTATATATTGATATAGATAATGAAATAGAAATCTAGATTTATGAAATTCAAGTATCACACAAGAATGTCTTGAACAAATATGAATATGTAAAACAATATTTTTTTCATTTGGATTTACCTTGCAGACCTCGGGAAAAATTTTCCACAAAAACAACCAATAAACATAACAACATGGACCTCAAGAGAAATTGTGCAGGAGATAAAATATGAAGGTAAAGCACTAGAGAAGTATTCAAAGAAAATTATGAAAATCGTATCTATAAATAACTGAGAACCCTCTGAAGTAAACCACACATTTATCATCATGACTAGTACACTTGCATAAAAAGATCATAATAAATTATGAACTATTCCACCAAAAAACAATGAATTTTTCCACTAAAATACAGTTTCAAATTAATCAATAGCATGAAGCTAACTTCTCTGCAAAAATAGGGAAGTTTCAAGGCAATGTATAATAGCTTGCATGGCAATCATGTTGATAAAATCTTCCAAGGAATAAGGCCACAGCAGTCAACAAGAGCGCCACCATACTTAATACTATCGAAGAGTGGTCAATAGAAAAAATGAATTGACGGACCTTCATAACTTGCATTGGTTCCTTATCCTTCATCCAACCCTAAAATTTTAGACCAAGGTTAACATTTTGAAGGAAAATTAATAAAAGTCACATGATCTTGTGAAATAAGATTTTTATCACTACCATTAACTATAATGCAACAATTTTGCACAAACAAAGCATCCTTGTCTAAAGTGAAGTAGTAAGTCATGATTAATACTAATTGTGGGCTTAGAATTGTTTTTCCATTTTTTTTTGAATTGTTAGAATTATCGTACTTAGTAGCAGAGGAATTCCCACCATGGATTGGGAAGTCCACAACAAGCACTTTTGTAACTGGGATTTTTTACTATAATCATTTTAACCTTATCCTTCCTTTTGCTCAGCCATTGAAATATGTGTTGAGAATGTTTTGCTTAAGACATCCCTCATTAGAACAGGCAGACCATTAGTGATAATAACAATATCCTCGTAACATTTCCACTATCATTACAATTTATTTTGGGATGAAACTTAGACTTATGGGTATCTTTTTCATGCCTTGTAAACAAATGAAGATGACAAGGGGAAGGATCAGAAGAAGAGGGATTAGAAAACATCCAATGAGAGGAGCTTAAATCATTGTCAATGATGCTCCATCTTTAGGGATCACTTTTGTAACTTGTTTTCAATATTCAAGGCAAGTCAGAAAGCCTTGCTCCAATGCACTGAGTGCATGCAAAGTCCATCTTGTGTTGAATATGAAATAAGAGACACTTGATAAAATTGAAACATTAATCCCCGACGATGAATTTTTCAATATACTAATGAACAATCAATACCATCAACTGTTAGAGAGGCAGCCACCGCTAAGTAGCTCCTTCCTAAGAAGTACAATACAAGAGAAATGAAGGCAATTTTGAATGGGTTACCAAATTCTGTGAAGGCCAATTTTGAAAAATGTTTGTCAGCAAAATTCATATGGGACAAACTTCATGATCTTCACTCAAAAGGAGCATTGAAAATGATCTCTAGTAAAAATGATGATGGAAAACAAGAAAGAAGTCCAAAATCCATCAAGGAAGTTGAAGATAAGAGAGATGAAAACAAGGCTAAAGAAGACATAGAAGATGAAGAGAACAAAGAAGACTTTGAAGAAGATCTCCTAAATAAACTTATGGCTTCCATGGAAGAGATTAACAAGTTGAAAAAGGAAAATGGGGAACTTAAGAAGAAAGCGCCAGTTGGTGACCAAAGCAAGAAAAGGAAGGAAGTTGACCTTGTCAAGCTTCAAGTTCAAGAAAGAGATGAAGAGCTCGCTAAAATTAAGGAGAAATTTCATCAAAACAAAAGAAAGCATCATGAAGAAGTCATATCTATGACAAATCAATTGGATAAGGAAAAAAAAAAAGGGAAGAAACTTTGTCAAGACACTTTGAACAAAGACTTAAGAGCTTGAACAATCTTGAAGCAGAGATTGGTCAATATAAGGAAGAGGTCTCGTCTCTTAGATCTCAACTAGAAGAAGCAAGGAAACAAGCACAAGGAGCCGAGAAGGTGATGGAAACTTTTTCATTCATAGAAGGACAAGTTGATGAAGCATAAAATGAGAGAAACACCATGATATGCCAACTAGAAGAAAAGGATGAAGAAATCTTCAAACTAAAATCAGACATCAATCTTTTCAAGGCCGAAACATGTGAAGCTACAAGAATAAAAGAATAAATGGAGAGCAATCTAGCAAAGAAGAATGAAGAAGTCTTCATAATGAAATCAAATATCATCTCCCTTAAAAATGAAGCACATGAAGCAACAAGGATGATGGAAGAAATGAAGAAGCAACTAGTTATGAAAGATGAAGATTATGAAAAGTTGAAAGGAGAAATTGTCTCTCTTAAAAAGGAAGTTGACTTGTTGAATAAGAACTTGAAAAGCTCTCAAACCCTAGATGACATCCTAAGTCATCAAAGGTCCCCCCTTGATAAATCAGGGCTTGGTTATGCAAATTAATCCTCAAGCAAGGATGATAATGCTTCAAAAAACAAGGATGTGAGGAAGCCAGGAAGAAATGATACTCCTAGTTCCAACAAAGGTAAGAGTCAAGATGACATTAAAATAAACCTTACTCCAAGGAGACTTACAGAAGGTGTCAAGAATACAAAAGGCAATGAATATCATCAAAGAATTCCAAAGTAAAAAGACTTTAGAAGTATTTCAAGGAACTCTTCATCTCCCAGGTACCAAATTATATTTCTTGGATGTTGTTATTCTTGTACAAACTTTGGGCACATGGAAAATTATTGTAGGGTATATCACAAAGACAAATATAATGGTCCCTATCAATCTCCTATAAGCAATTTTGCAAGAAGTCATGATTTATTATTCATGAACAAGATAGAGTGCTTCAATTGCCATAACATTGGACATATGGCACGTGATTGTAACTTGACTTGGATTCCTAAACAAGCTAAAACCATGACAAACAAGCCAGAGAAGAAATTTACACAAGTATGGAGAAGGAAGCAAGTTGAATCCAGAAGTCTCTTGAACACTACAGCCAACAACTCATGTTGTTGACTTGATGAATTCATCCTTGATATTCCAAGTGTTTGAAGATGATACTATGCTAGAAAGGAGACCATGCATACTATTAGGGGGGGTTGGCGACTCGTGACTATTCTTGCAGAAATAATCCGTGAAGAGTCTTATGAAATCGTTGATGGATCACACATGGAAAATACATAAAGATCATCTCCATTAAAAAACATGATTTTTTTATGCACCCAATATACCATTGTTGAATATGTCTTCCACTTGATCACAAGGATGCAATCTTTCTTGTCGAAGGAAAAAATAAGAGCTAGCGGAGGTTATGTAGACAGGGGGAGTCGATTGACTATTTACATTAATATATGCAAAGGCTTAGGGGGACCAAGTTAATTGAAGAGCACCATGACAATGAGAGCAACGTATCTACATATGAATAATTATTATTGATGAAGAAAATATGATAAAAGAGGCAACTTGATTGTGGGAGCACTTGGGCAACCCATTTGCCATTGATGTCAAAAGGGGAGAGAATGTTAAAGGGAAAGAATATTGCCATCAATGACAAAGGGGGATATTGTTGGTCTATGGTTTTCATTAATGTCAATAGAATGATGTCCTTGTTGAAGATAATGAAAACCTTAAATCTATACTAATACCTATGTTGTTGCACAAACCGTAAATCCTAAGCACATAAAACCTTAAAAGCCCTATCTTACAAAATCCTAAATTCTAAACCTTCCTCTAAAATCCCTAAAACCATAACCATACATTTACACTACCATACATTACCTTATGCTACCATACATTTACACTACTAAACATTACCTTATGCTATGATACACACTACCATACATATTTAATAAACATAATCCTTGGTTCCAAATATGTTTTGAAACAGCATAAAAATTCCTTACTAACAACAATGAACTAACTTTGATTAATGGCAGACAAACATGGCATACATATTCCTTATGACCATACATGGAGACATAACGCTGGCAGCATAGTTTAATACATCACTCATGTGATACAACACTTTCATGGCAGACAAGGTCTTATATGATCCATGTACATAGATGTAATGCATACATCACATGGCAGACAAATATTGTTTTTAAATAATATACTAAAGATATGTCGGCTACTAAAAATATGACTGTCGGCTCCCAAACATATGTATATATATAAATGATGCGTTGAAGTCAATATGGAAACAACAACATCAGTGGTTTCCACATACCCCTATAGTCATTAAACAACATTAGAAAAATATGTACACAAAGGATAAATAAACGAGGAGCACAACTCGGGAAAAATAAAGGTGGTGGCAGTTCGGTTTTTGAAACAAAGATGTCTGACAGTTTTAGACCACAGAAACCTGCAATCTCTTTATTAAATAAATGTTTCAGTAGAATGAAAATCTTCTAACTTGTTTCAAGAACATACTTGTAATAATGTTGTTGTAATTTGACAACAATATTTGGACGTGCAGATTCTGTTCAGTGATAAGTGATTTCTGTTGTGGGTTTATCCATTTAAGATTCATTCAAAAATTGTCTTCACATTAATCATTGGTCTCAACATTGTGCCATACCCTTGCAATGCGATGTATATATGTGACATTGATCCTCTGCAGCGTATGCATATATGAGATTGAGGCATAAGCTCACATTTGGAGTAATACGACCTCTTCCTTGGACGTGTGGTGGCATAATTCACACTTGTATGGAGCTCGAATCCTCTTGAAGTGCATAAATTAGATCCATAGAGAATAAAAAGAGCTCGAACCTATTGGACAAGAAGCTTCGAGTACAACAATATCATGGAGGCTCATAGAAATGTGGATTGGCCACCTGTTTGTTGACTTGTGGTTACACTTCCCTCGGATCTGCAAGCTTGGGTGTGTCCTTGTGGAAGCACGAACCTACAGTTCTATTTGGTTAGTCCTTCAAACAATGATAAAACTTGACAAGCCTTGAACTATTCAAATAGTCCGCAAGATAAAAGGATCACTGGGAGGTTGGAGAAAAATGGGGGGAGAGAACACTTCATTAGAGCAGGAATCGTCATTCTAGGGGGTGAGGAAGGAATTTTGGAAGGAGAGGTTTTCGTATTTGAACAAGTATAAGCAGATCCTTGGCAGGGACAAATCTCTGCCCAAGTGGACCGATGCGGATGTGGAGGATTTCATCCAATCGGATCCCGTCTATGGCCCTCAGCTGAAGCTCACGCGTGTATGTTAATTGTTGAGTGAATATGTCCAAGTATAATTGATATATAAAAATACAATATAATTAAATTGTTTATCTGCTTACAATATCTAGGCAACAACAAGACTCATTAATGCCTAACTTTAAGATAAGCATTCATGAGCAAGAAAAGGTGATTGAGTAAGAATTTCAACTACAATTCATGATGGATTTTTGTTAAAATTGGCAACCAAGGTCGGCCTCCCTTATAAGTTGGCTCAAGAAGCTCAAAAGTCACGTCCTTTTGACTCCACCAATTAGTATATAAAGGGGTGATTTCTCCCTCATTCGACACATTGAAGGGCTCATCTTCTCCTCTGAAATAGGATGACATATAAGGCTGCACACAGGTGGCAATGTCGAGGTTATTATCAGACCCATCTCTATTTAGGGCTTGGTTTTCAAGAAATTTGAATTATGTACCACCTATGGGATCCAAGCATCGTATACATCTGTGGGTGACCGATCTTATGTGGCCCTTCTAATAAAGAATTCAAATTGATTGAAATCCCTCCTAAGGCCTTGTTGGGTGCCTCATAGTGAAGTTACAAAAGGAGTTGAGTCCCTCTCAAACTCATGGCATTTGTATCTTTCAAAGGCATGCCTTAATTCTTATGCATCCAAGAAAAGAAGCCGAGGTTCCTACTTCAGGCATATCCTTGATCAACTCAAACAGAGGTACAAAAGCAGTCATTTTGTTTTAAAATATGCTTTGCAAACTTATGTATTTGTAGACTCATGTAGTACCATAGCATCTCAGTTCTAAGAATATATATATGGTTTAAAAGAGCCGACCTGTGGAGATACCTAAAATGATTATCACTCTTAGAGTCGTAATCCTAGTATGATGTGACTCAATTTTTGGACACTTTTATTTATTCATTATCTCAGCAGTATATATTTTTTTTGGCTGGTTGATCCAAGTATCTGGAGCTTATTCCTCATGGCCAATTCTAGAATCTAAGGTTGGTCGATAATGTCCCAATTAAATACAAATGCTCTAAGTCATATCTGTGGACATATTGTTTCTCATTTCTACAATATTACCTTGATGCAAGTTTACCAGCTCTCCAGGTCTGTGACACAATGCATGGAGGATGGAAGGTCTGTCTGGGCAGCGTATCTGTGTTTTGCGTGCATATTTTGTGTTGGATAAGAGCCACAGTTGGAGGATAGGAAGTTTGTGCAAGGCAACATATCTTTAGTTGATTTTTCTGTGCATTTTTGTGAGGTTTATCTCTGCTACAGACCGCAGGAAGAAAGCCACTACAACAGCCTGTTGTTAAGTTTTTTGGAGGGTTTGAAAGCATGGTCAAACCCTCCTTTGCTTTCATGAGTTTGGGGTTGTTTATCTTGCCACTTATTGAGGATTTTTGAAGGGAAGGGATTGCTGAGGAGGAGCCTCAAAGATCCATATCAGAGATTAGATTATGGTACATCACTGTGATGGAAAAGAAAGTTGAATCAAGCAGCCCTAACCAGTGACCTAGATTGCCGACATCAGTGCTTGAAGCTATCTGTGTTCATACCCTAACCAGTATTCATAATAGCAGTTTCATTGAGCCTAAGAGCTTAGAGGTCAGATCTTCTATTTGGTAAGTCAGTATTGACTTTAAATCATTGTACTCTCTCTCTCTCTATTGAAAATTATATTATGAATAATAAGAACTGATCAAGGGTTTTTTCCGTCTTGGGGTTTTTCCATGGCTTGAGCCATATTCATGTGTCCTCTTGTCTTGGCTTATCCTTTGCATTATTTTCTTATGTTCTTTTATCAGTTACAGTCATCATGATTTTAATTGATGTGGTTGCTATGGATTGATAATTGGGCTATATATAAAAATTGATGTGACTCTCCTATTCTATGAACATGTTAAGCTAAATTTAACATGGTATTAGAGCTAGGCTGAGGACAAGCCCAAGAAAGAGGGAAAGCAATCACTAGAAATGTTGTCAAATCTTCATGGCCTCTTTCGCCCTCAAAGGATCGGATAGTATGAAATTATGATATAAATCTGGTGCATCACAGTGACCAGCCCACATTTTTGTGGATAAAGAGAGAAATTCCTTTTTGAAGATCATACAAGACCTGGTTCAAATATCATGATTAGAAGAGTGCAGTTCTAGGCACATAATATGAGGTCTGAGATTTCCAATCCACTGATCCACCTCAGAATTTGGTGAGCTTGAATGGCTAATAAAACTCTTGACAAAGTCAACAAAGGGACCCATCATTTAAGGAGTTTTTCAAGCAATTTGAATTATGTACCACCTATGGGATCCAAGCATCGTATACATCTGTGGGTGACCGATCTTATGTTGCCCTTCTGATAAATAATTCAAATTGATTGAAAGCCCTCCTAAGGCCTTTTTTGGTGCCTCATAGTGAAGTTACAAAAGGAGTTGAGTCCCTCTCAAACTCATGGCATTTGTATCTTTCAAAGGCTTGCCTTAATGCTTATGCATCCAAGAAAAGAAGCCGAGGTTCCTACTTCAGGCATATCCTTGATCAACTCAAACAAAGGTACAAAAGCAGTCATTTTGTTTTAAAATATGCTTTGCAGACTTATGTATTTGCAGACTCATGTAGTACCATAGCATCTCAGTTCTAAGAATATATATATGGTTTAAAAGAGCCGACCTGTGGAGATACCTAAAATTATTATCACTCTTAGAGTCATAATCCCAGTATGATGTGACTTAATTTTTGGACACTTTTATTTATTCATTATCTCAGCAGTAAAGTTTTTTTTTGGCTGGTTGATCCAAGTATTTGGAGCTTATTCCTCATGGCCAATTCTAGAATCTAAGGTTGGTCGATAATGTCTTGATTAAATACAAATTCTCTAAGTCATATCTGTGGAAATATTGTTTCTCATTTCTGCAATATTACCTTGATGCAATTTTACCAGCTCTCCAGGTCTGTGACATAATGCATGGAGGATGGAATGTCTGTCTGGGTAGTGTATCTCTATTTTAGGTGCAGATTTTGTGTTGGATAAGAGCCACAGTTGGAGGATAGGAAGTCTGTGCAAGGCAACGTATCTTTAGTTGATTTTTCTGTGCGTTTTTGTGAGGTTTATCTCTGCTATAGACCGTAGGAAGAAAGCCACTACAACAAATTTTTGTTAAGTTGTTTGGAGGGTTTGAAAGCATGGTCAAACCCTCCTCTACTTTCATGAGTTTGGGGTTGTTTATCTTGCCACTTATTCAGGATTTTTGAAGGGAAGGGATTTTTGAGGAGGAGCCTCAAAGCTCTATATCAGAGATTAGATTATGGTACATCACTGTAATGGAAAATAAAGTTGAATCAAGCAGCCCTAACCAGTGACCCAGATTGTCGACATCAGTCCTTGAAGTTATCTATGTTCATACCCTAACCAGTATTCATAATAGCAGTTTCATTGAGCCTAAGAGCTTAGAGGTCAGATCTTCTATTTGGCAAGTCAGTATTGACTTTAAATCATTGTACTCTCTCTCTCTCTGTTGAAAATTAGATTATGAATAATAATAACTGATCAAGGGTTTTTTCTGTCTTGGGGTTTTTCCTTGGCTTGAGCCATATTCATGTGTCCTCTTGTCTTGGCTTATCCTCTGCATTATTTTCTTATCTTCTTTTATTAGTTACAGTCATCATGATTTTAATTGATGTGGTTGCTATGGATTGATAATTGGGCTATATATAAAAATTGATGTGACTGTCCTATGCTAAGAACATGTTAAGCTAAATTTAACATGGTATTAGAGCTAGGCTGAGGACAAGCCCAAGAAAGAGGGAAAGCAATCACTACAAATGTTTTCAAATCTTCATGGCCTCTTTCGCCCTGAAAGGATCAGATAGTATGAAATTATGATATAAATTTGGTGCATCACAGTGACCAGCCCACAGTTTTGTGGATAAAGAGAGAAATTCATTTTTGAAGATCATACAAGACCTGGTTCAAATATCATGATTAGAAGAGTCTAGTTCTGGGCACATAATATGAGGTATGAGATTTCCAATCCACTGATCCACCTCAGAATTTGGTGAACTTAAATGGCTAATAAAACTCTTGGCAAAGTAAAAAAAGGGACCCATCATTTAAGGAGTTTTTCAAGCAATTTGAATTATGTACCACCTATGGGATCCAAGCATCTTATACATCTGTGGGTGACCGATATTGTGTTTCCCTTCAGATAAAGAATTCAAATTGATTGAAAGCCCTCCTAAGGCCTTGTTGGGTGCCTCATAGTGAAGTTACAAAAGGAGTTGAGTCCCTCTCAAACTCATGGCATTTATATCTTTCAAAGGCTTGCCTTAATGCTTATGCATCCAAGAAAAGAAGTCAAGGTTCCTACTTCAGGAATATCCTTGATCAACTCAAACAAAGGTACAAAAGTAGTCATTTTGTTTTAAAATATGATTTGCAGACTTATGTATTTGTAGACTCATGTAGTACCATAGCATCTCAGTTCTAAGAATATATATATGGTTTAAAAGAGCCAACCTGTGGAGATACCTAAAATGATTATCACTCTTAGAGTCATAATCCCAGTATGATGTGACTCAATTTTTGGACACTTTTATTTATTCATTATCTCAGCAGTAAAGTTTTTTTTTGGCTGGTTGATCCAAGTATTTGGAGCTTATTCCTCATGGCCAATTCTAGAATCTAAGTTTGGTCGATAATGTCCTGATTAAATACAATGCTCTAAGTCATATCTGTGGACATATTGTTTCTCATTTCTGCAATATTACCTTGATGCAATTTTACCAGCTCTCCTCTGTTAGATTGTTCATAAGAGGCTTTTACAAGGACCAGTCCATGGGTTTAAAGATTAATTGAATGCGAATGATGGCTTAATAGCATCTAAGTCAATTTTGTACATTCCGTCATCCACATAAGGGTGTTTAAAGATTCAACTTCAACTTAGGCAGAGGTATCAAAATGAAGTCATAATACCTGAAGCAATGTTAAAAACACATCCTCGCTTTTCTAGTTACTTCAGATGATGTATAGTGTTTGAATGAGGTAAGGATGGCTTCAGACTTACAGTCTGACGTACAATCAGTATTGATATGATAGTCCAGAAATCATGGTGCTTTGGCAAGTCCCTGATATATGGTAAATCTAAGTTGATCTCAGCCATCTATCTCTCTGCTCTTTTCAAAATCAATCAAAGAAAGAGGTAGTCAAGAAGACCCAGGATTAATGATTATTACAAGCGAAAGCATTTGATTCCATAATCAATCCTTCTGACATAACATTTCTGACCTTTATATAGGTCTTTATTATCTTCACATGGCCATGTTGGATAACTATGCATATTATCTTGGCATAGTTCAGAAGGTACAATTTTTTTATTTCAGTTTGGCTATGGACTGCATAAATTCGTCTCTCCCTCTGTTTGGATAGGGATCCTGACCTCTGATTTCAGTACATCTATGAACCTCAGTATCTGTTCTATATATGGCCATGAACATTTCTCTTATGACTTGGCATAATTATGATATTCCGCTGCGCTTGATATCACAGTGGTTGTAGTATCTCAGTGGAAGCTTATTGGCATCACAGTGGTATACCATACCAGTGGTATGGTTGATCTTTGGCTTATTTATCTTTGCTTACAATAACATGGTTGACCTCTCATATATGTAAGATGGCTTCACAGTTGTGTGTATGAAATATCAGTTAATTCATTGACACAACAGATGCATGCTTGGCATCAATATGTATTGCATCCTTACTTTCAATCAGCACATCAAGCATGAAAGGTCATCGGTAACAGAATCATTAACAAAGGATCTTGTTCACAAACGAAGTTGTGAACAAGATGTGTAAGTTCCAGACAGTCTGATAGGACATAAAAGAATATCCTTGTACTAGTACAGGGGCAGGGGCTTAGGATTAGGGCACTCATTCCCCAAATCGCCTAAGGGGCTGTGTCTTCTAAATTCTTCTCCTAGCACTTGAAGAGAACATAGAATTCTGAGTGGATTTGTCCTTTTGAGATTCTAAGGGCAAATTTTTAGAGATGAGATGAAAATGAGGGAGTATTTTCAAGATAGTTTCCTCCATGTGACGCCTTTGTTGAGTTTTTTAAAGAAGTAGTTCCCAAGAAGGGTTAAAATTACAGAAGGTTTTGTCTTTTTTGACAGCTAGTTGGATACGGAAAATCAGATTCGATTGAAAGGGCATGTTTATGCTTGATAATCTTATAGCTATAAGGTGGTTTTTAATGGGCTTAGGAGATTGGTAAAAAAAATTCTCTGTCAAAATTGATTTTGATAAACCTTAATCCTTGATTTTTAAAAGAAATAAAAAATAAAATCATCTAAAAAAGTGTTGATTTGAAATAGGTTACATTGTAACCCATCGTCTAACTCATCTAACTAGTGGTTTGGCTCTCCGGAAGATCACCACATATTCTACTGTGTCAGTAAATCTAGAAACCCAAAATCCAAAAAGGGGAATTAATCGGTTATGATATATACACTAGAAATAACAAAGATTTCAGCAAAGGCATTACGAGTTTGGACAAATTACATGTTTGGACGAATGTAAAGAAGAAAAATTGTCATCAACATTTTAACTAATGGTAATAAGAAGTCAAGCTCGTAATCCAGTATGTTGTTTTTGTTTTTTTGGTTATGTAATTAATTTGTGCTAATTTATGCATATCAAAGTTTTTGGAATGTAGTTTCTATAGCCTAGTTCTTATGCACTGTTCAACAATGAATCTATTGGCCGCAGAGGAAATCCTTGTATAAAAGAAGATTCCCTTAAGGGGACAAAAGTCTACTCCTTGAAATTATGAAACCAAACCAGATAATAATAAATACACAGGAAATGGACGCAGAGATAAAGAATTTTCTTCAAAAATATTAAACAGGTTGTTAATGCTCGAAACTTACACAGATCAAGACCCTTTTTGTTGTAGATGGAAGCAGAAATTAATGCACGCGTAGAGAGAGATGAAAATTTTTCCATGTTGACTGATAGCTTTCCCTTAGGCATGATAGAATAAGACCCACAACAAAATCCCTAATCACTAAGCCAGCGGGAGATGAGCGGGAGATGTGTTTTGGGCGGGAGATGTGTTATTTTAATTTGATGTCTAAAATTTAAACAAAAAATGAATACTCCATCTTTCTATTTTTCCAAACATTATTTTTAATATTATGCTCTCCAAATATCATTTTTAATATCATATCTATTGTTGTTTTGATGGATGGTGAGGGTAGTTCTTGATTTTTTGTAATGTTAACAATTATTTAAAAGGAAGTTTCAAAAATTAATTCAATTTCATTTTAATAAATTTATTTTAAAAACATTGATGATGAACCACATAGAAAGGTGTCGACTTTAAAAAATATGTGATTTATCTAGAAGAGTTTTTAAAGAAATTAATTAATTAATTATTAAAATAAAATTGAGATAAAATAGCAAATTTAGGAGAGGTTTTTGCCACCCATGGTTTTTCTCATGGTATTCCACCGTGCCAACAAGGGGGAATTAACTTGATCGTAGGTCCCAACTAGACCTTCTCTCATTTGGAATGGCTAATCCCATGGGTTTTAAGGATTGTTATAAGGGTTAGGGGAATAATGAATTAGTGGTTAAGGGATTAAGGATTAGGGGCTTACGGGTTAGGGGAATAAGGGCTTAGGAGTTAGAGGTTTAGGGTTTAGGGGTTAAGGGAATAATGAGTTAGTGGTAAAGGGGTTAGGGATTGGGGGCTTAGGGGTTAAGGGATTAGGGATTGGGAGCTTAGGGGTTAGGGGATTTAGGCGCATTGAGGGGTTAAGGGAATAATGAGTTATTGGTTAAGGGATTATGGATTCGGGTTGGGGGAAATGAGTTAGTGGTTAAACCGTTAGGGATTTGGGGGTTAGGGGATTTAAGTGTATTAGGAGTTAGGGGAATAATGAGTTACTGGTTAAGGGATTAGGGATTGGGGGCTTATGGGTTAGGTTATTTAGGCACAGTTAGGGGTTAGGTGAATAATGATTTAGTGGTTAAGGGATTAGGTTTTAGGGGCTTAGGGGTTAGGGGATTTAGCAGTTAAGGATTTGAGGGGTTAGGGGTGAGGGGTTAATGGGTTATGGGTTAAGAATTAATGGTTTAAGTGTTTAGGGGTTAAGGGGTTAAGGGGTTAGGGGTTTAGGTGTTAGTGGTTTAGCGGTTTAAGGGTACAACAAAGATAATGATTATAGGGTACAACAACACTATAAGGTTTATAGGTTGATTTATATTGACACTGATAGGGTAAGATTCAATAGTGAAGTTGTTTTTGATGAGGAGGTTGGACCTTTCCAAACTTCTCCTAAGTTTTGAATCACTTAGAAGCTATAAGGGGTTGAGGATTCAGGTGTCAAGCTTCAGGTAGCTGCACTTGAAGGGGGGTGGAAGATTTTGAGCATGATGAGTCTCCTAGACTAGTAATTTATGATCTAGATATAGGTGGTCCAGGTCATGGTGACAATACTGAATTCTGAACATTCTATAAGAGATACATAGAGTTTGTAGAGCTTGTCAGGCAAGGAAGCTACATTTAATATCATTTTATGAAGGACGAGCTTGGAGAGCATAGAGGGTCCTTCAAATGGTACTTTCAGGCATATGTGGACCAATGAACATGACATCAACCACTGGTGCTAGGTACTTCCTTCCGTTTGTTGATTATTTGAATAGAAAATGTGGGTATATTTTCTATAATTAAAATATGATGTGTTTAATGAATTTCAAAAGTTCAAAGCATTAATGAAGTAGAAGGTCACATAGAACCATGGTTTGGAAGAAAGTCCAAGTAAGTCATCTTAAAGTTTTGGTTCTACTGCCTACACTTGGATTCTAGCTAAGAAGATAACCAAATTAGATCCAAAGAGCAAAGTTAATGATTATATGGTAAAACAATAGTATAAGGTTTATAGGTTGATTGATATTGACACTAATAGGGTAAGCTTCAATAGTGAAGTTGTTGTTGATGAGGAGGTTGGACCCTTCCAAACTTCTCCTAAGTTTTGAATTACTTAGAAGCCAAGTGCCAATGTGTGTTAGGGAGTGTTATGCATGCTATGAAGTGGTAGGGCATGTCGAAAAGTGCTAAGCTGAGAGTGCCAATGCATATTGAGGAGTGTTAAGGAGTACTAGGACAACACAAGGGAAGAATAGGTAAAAATACATGGAAGTGAATGAATATGAGGGTATGTAGGGAGTGGAAATGAGTGATAGTTGTCATGCCAAGGAGGGAGTGAGAAGGTATTCTAAGAAATCACACACCTTATTGACCACTCAATTCTTACCATTCTCACACCATAACAAAAAACCATAAAAATGCCATTCTTAAAATCTATTGTGTAGTTTCCTAATGTCATTCAAGTAGAATCTCTCAATTACTTATGTCAATAATGGTGAGATCATTTTTTAATTCTCTTAAAGGAACTCATTTTATACATGCACCCCATCCAACATAAATCATCGAGTTAAAAAGAATGGAAATGAATGAATAAGAGAGTGTGTTGGGGGTGTTAGCGAGTGTCAAGCGTGGCAAGGGGGGAGTGACAAGGCATACTAGGAAATGCTATGGCATTTCAAGAAGTGTCAGGGTGTGCTAATATGTTCCAGATAGTGTCAAGGCATGCCATGTGTTAAGGAGGGAGTGTTAGAAAGTTCTAGGTGTGTTAAGAAGGGAGTGACAAGGTATGTTATTCAATTCCAATGCTTGATAGAGTGCTAGGAAAGCATGCCAAGTTGTGCCAAGTTCTAGGGTGTGCCAATGTGTGCCAAGGTGTTTTAGGGAGTGCTAGAGAAACACAAGGTAGCACTATGTCACAATGCATGAAAATGAATGAATAATAGTGTGTGACAAGGAGTTTCAACGAGTTCCATGTGTGATAAGGAGGAGTGACAAGGCATGCTTGGAAGTGATAAGGAATGATAGAGTGCTAGGTTGGGATGCATCCAAGATGTGCCAACGTGTGCAAGGAAGTGTTAACTAGAAGTGCCCAGGAAACACAAGGGAACACTACGTCAAAATGCATGGAAATGAACAAATAAGAGTTTGTGATTGGAAGTGTCAGTGACTTCCAGCTATGCTAAGGAGGGATTGACAATGTATACTAGGTAGTGTTAAGGCGTGCTAGAGGCCAAGGCAACATGCCAAGATGTACTAGGTGATTGGGTGTACCAACATGTGCCAAGGAGTGTTAAGGAATGATATGGAAACACAAGGGAGCACTTGGTAAAAATGCATGAAAATGAATGAATACGAGTTTGTGACTGGGATTTTCAATGAGCTCTAGGTGTGCTAAGGAGAGAGTGAAAAGGTATGCTAGGTAGTGCCAGTGAATGCTAAAGTAATAGGGTGGCATGCCAAGATGTGTTAGGTGTTAGGGTGTGCTAATGCATGCTAGGGTGTGTTAGGGAGTGTTAGGTAAACACAAGGAAGCACTAGATCAAAATGCATGGAAATGAACGAATAATAGTGTGTGATATGGAGTGTCAATGAGTTCTAGGTGTGTTAAGGAGGAAGTTACAAGGTTATATGCTAGGCAATGCCAAGGTGTGTTAAACTACCAAGGTGTGTCAGGAAGTGCTACGGTGTGTTAGGGAGTGTAAAATCATGTCAAGGAATGTAGGGGATGCTAACACATGCCACACAATTCCAAGGCATTTAGGACATATCAGGTGTTATGGCATGTCAAGATGTAAACTATGTTTATTAGTTTTTTTACGACCACAGTTGTATGTGATAAGCCTTGTCTTGGTAACTTATTAAGTGGGATCAATTGAGATTGGACATGAGTAGTCTAATATGAGTTACATGTAGTTCTTAGGTGAACAAGGCATATGTTGAATTTCCACGACACATGAGAATTTGGGTTTGGTCTTAGAATCTTTGATGCAAACACACTCAAGTGACACAACACATCAACTTTTCACAATGAAATCTACACACATCAGGGAATCAATTAGTGCATATTAAAATTTGTAACTTTTTCAAACCTTTCTTCGTTAAATTACAAACTGTAATAGAATAAGCTAGAGCTCTTGTACCAGGGATGATGGCCCTTTACAGTCACACTGATACAAGGAATACAACTAGGGCCTGGTGTTAGTCCTTTGACAACCAATATACCTTGAACAAGACAACACTTGACCTAATTTTTTTATGGTGGACAAACATAGCCCTTTCAATCCACATGTCTTAAACACATTTGGCAGGACCTCTTTCCTCCCATTATGAAACTCCTCATTCTGCCTCTATCAATGAACTAAATTCTTTTATGTTACTGAACTCGGCTCAAAAAACAATTCCCTCTATCTACCTCTTTTTTCCTTTAAGGTCTCCAACACTTAAAGTTTTCAATTAGATGTTCACAACTTTGTTGTGAACAATTCTTTGGTTTACCCACTTTTTCCATACTGCTGCTCCAAGATGACAAGTCTAGGGATATGGAGGTGTTACATAGCAATTTGTCACCGTCCCTGCAATTCCCCATCCCGCACAATTGGAGGGCTCATTCTGTGACCTGTGAGCAGTGACATGACTTGAAACCACTTTCATGACATCCTTTTGAACATGAGCTTTCATTTCCATGAAGACAACTCCTTGTGAAAAACCCTAAAAACACCCCTTTTTTCATTGGCGTGGGAAGACAGTCGTTAAACCCTGATGACATTGGATTCAGTCATAATGACGGTATCCAAGTTCCTCCTTCCTAGGGCTCGTTAAATGTACTAGGATGGACTTATACAGCAAGCATATGGTATCTTCTTCAAGTTTGTGTAAAAATAAAGAGGTACTCGCCAGAAATGGTGGGGAAAATGGAACCAACATCATTGTCATGTCAGCAGTATGTCGCTCTTGAACATGGCACTTGTCTGCATTCGTGTCGGGTTGGGGATATCTCATCTCATTTTTTCCACTTGCCTGCGTGGGTTTGGGTGATCCCTTTTGACCTCTCATCTGCTCTTTGCCTTGTCATCATGAGCCTTGATATTTTGATGTCAAATACTACCAAATCCACTGTCGTGCCGCCGATATGTTCAAGAGAAGTTGACCTCTGCAAATATCAACCTTTCTCTGATTCTCATCTGATCCCGATTCACAAAAAAATTATGTTCCTCTGACTCGGATTGATGATGTGGGAAACACTATGGCCCACCTTTGATCAAGGTCACTTCTTGTCGACTTTAGCTCATTATCCAGGAAGCTGGTCTAAAGACTCCCTTCCGGTACCTTGGAGCCTGCATGCCTCAATGGCAGGTTCTTCGCGTTCGACGTGAGGTTTTCATCATTGGCCTCCGATCGAGTGATTCTACGGGTGTTCGATGCAAGCTCATTGATTCACATGCCGTAGATTGTACCTATAGTACCTTAAGGGACATTGTCATCATTGGTGGTACCTCTCGCGTCTGTTAACAACTTTCATCATTGGATGGTAATCAGGCGATGTTCTTGCATGTTCGACTTCAGCTCACATATTCGCATGCTTGAACTTGTACTTTGTTCAGGTCGAGATGGAGCTCAAGACCCTGGATTCCTGTCTGTTATAATCCAGGCTACGATTTTGTGGATTCTTATGATTAGTTACATGACTCATTGATTGGATGGTTGCGACCATACCTGAGTCTATTTATCGATCCTCACTAGATGGTTGCGTCCATGCCCTGGATCTGGATTATTGTATACTCTATTATGGATGGATGTGCCCATACCACGTATATATCATGTATCTGAGATATCAGTTGTATGACTCTACGCAAGTTTTCCGACGGCGGTGTTTTCAGTTGGACACGTTCTCGTAAAGAATTTCACCCCTATCTCTCTTTCGGGCCTCATGCTTTAGGGGGCATCTGTTACACAGCAATTTGTCACCGTCCCTGCGATTCCCCATGCCACACAATTGGAGGGCTCATTCCGTGACCTGTGAGCAGTGACATGACTTGAAACCACTTTCATGACATCCCTCTGAACATGAGCTTTCATTGCCCTGAAGACAACTCCTTGTGAAAAACCCTAAAAACACCCCTTTTTGCATTGGTGCGGGAAGACAGTTCAGTACCCACACCAATGGGGGAAATAATTCAAATAGGGCACACCAATTGGCGCTCTGTCTTAGAATCACACTCGCGCTAGCCATTTTAAGGAGTGTTTTTTAAAAATAAATGGCGGAAGTTTTGTCCTAACCAATTCATAAACTGGTATCTAATTTGAGTTGGGAGGTTTGGCTTTGGATCTCCATGTAGAGGAAGTGGTTTGCCACCTCTCATGGAAGCTTCCTTGAGGATAGGGCCAATCCCATGATTATAGGGATCCCAACTCCCCTTCCTCCATCTATAAAAGCTTGCTCATCTCCTTTGCAAGATAGTTCCCAAGAACCATCAGAGCCTTATGCTGTAAGAGCCTTGATTCATTCCCTTAAGGCCAAATCCAAGCAAGAAGATTATTGTCGAGAAATCCAAAGAGAGAGGCTTGTCCCATCCCTGACAGGATTTTTCGAGACGTGTTCCGCTGGCGACCTCCCGAAGGAGAATTCAGCATCAGAGCCAGGTTGTATCCTCCTTTGATATATTAATGATAAGCGACTATTGGTTATGGTTCCACTCTTGTTGTTGATCATGATGATGAGTTATGTCTTCTCTAACTGACATATAGTTGAATATACTGGATTTTAAGCTTGCGTTTGTTGTGTTTCTTGCGTGTGCAGATGTCCGGTCATGGAGATCGTGAGGATCGTGATCTGCCAGAGCTAAGGAATGGGAGCGCTACTTTCTTTACAAGCGACAGCGTTGGATTCCAGGTAAACCTTCATCGCTAGTTAGTTTATTTGCAATTAGGAACCTGCACTATAGCGTGTGATGATTGTTGCTAGACCCAGTCTGGGCTAGTAGGGCTCGCCTCTATCCGCAGAGGGGATTTACCTCCACAAAAAATTGGCGACTCCGCTGGGGATCGTCTAGCTTGTTGTTGTTCTCCTTTGTAAGCTACAAACGAAGCCTGAAGTTAGCCAGATAGCCTTCAAAACGCTATTGCTCTGCATTAGTGAAGTAGATCAAAGCTGCTTCAGTCAATCTCCAGTTTAGTTTATGAACTGAACACTTGGAGTATTGTCTTTTCTTTTCGGTTGTTTCTCAATTTTGGTTTCTTGATCAGCTCTTTTGGTTGGCTCTTTTTGTGATTTTGCTTTTGGTCAGCTTGATCATCACTGGTCTGCTTGTTGGATTGCCTATTTTTATTTTTCCATAGCAAACTCGACTGGCGTGCTTTACGGCCTGATAGTCACGCCCATTGGCGCATGTTTCTAGTGTATTACCAGCGCCAATTCGTTTCTGGCGCTAGTTTCAGCCTCACAGTCGCGCCAATCCTGTGAGGTACTAGGGTTTGCTCTGTTCTGAGCTTCCTGAGCTTGATCAGTGTGTTTGGTATTTTTTTTCGACTGCTTGAGTGTTCTGGAGCCTTGTTTGACTGGATATGACCTTCGTCCTTTGGTTGTTTGCTCGTTTCCATCGATTTCACATTTTAGCCCTAGGGCATCTAGGTGCTCTTGTGTGTCGAGCCTCCCTTGGGAGTTTTTGGTTTCTATTTTTTCAGTCAACCTTTTTGATTGCTGCTCTGCATTCGTTTAGCGGTTGTTTATCATTTTATTGCGTTATTTGAGTGATTGTTCTCTTCTTCATTCGAGTTTCCTTTTGTCTCGCTTTGGGCCTAGATTACATGGTCTGTTTGAGTCTTTGGGATTCTCTTGGTTTTGAGGGATTGTTTTGTCAATTTGGAGATCTGATTGTGTGTTTGCATTGAGTGAGATTTATTTGTTTTTCTCTTTCCTCATCACTTCTCATATTTCTCTTTTCATTAATTTTCATTTTGTTTAGTGCACTTTGCTGTTAAACATTGAAAATAAAAAAAATCTCTTTTGCTTTCGATTAGTTAGTGCAAATTAAAATCTTTTCGGTGTTATTAGTGATTAGTGACTTTGAGAGAAAAGTCTTTGGTTTCCATTAGCTGCATTAGAGACTTTGATGGTTGTTCTCTGATCATTTTATTATTGTGTGAAAAGCTCTTAACTCTCTTGTAATTAGCTTTCATCGAATGAAATGATATACTATGGCATATAGCGTGCATTTAGGATATTTCGAGACGTAACACTCACTAGGGCCTGAAAATTGAAACGTAATTGAAGATAAACATTAAAAGTTATTCAATTTACACTAAGGCAACATTGAAACATTAACGCAACATTTAGAGGTCTAGGCTAGAGATGTGTTCCAGCGTCTTTAAACCTAGTAGTTGTCGTTCGCCTCTTGGCTTTAGACAGCACTAGTACGGACTTGTGCTCCCCGTACCGTCGAGTATATAAAGGGAGACCCCACTAGGTTTCTATCCTTTATCCATAGGAAGCCGAGTCTACTGCCCTATACCCATGATACACTGGACACAACATCCAGGGAGATTTCCTGCACGTACGTTAAGTCCTTGGTTGATTTCTCTTTCATTTTGAAACCAAGGTGTATATTGCAGTTCATGGTTATTTGGTACACCCTTTGCCTAGTATTCCTGAGTAGTCATTTGATCTTTTCTGACTCTTTAAATTTGAAAGGATCACCAAGCACTTGTCCTTTCATGCTTACTTCAAAACTGAAAGAGATAGAGTCACCTTTCATCTGTTTCTCGACTCTTAAAACATGAAACGGTGAAGTTTCTAAGTTTCAATGTGGTAAAATAAATTACCCGCGATCACACGCCCTGTTAGATTCTTCTTGTTGGCCATTTGATTGTGTGTCTTGACTCTTTTTCAACCCGTGTGTGTTGTGCTTGATCTTTTGGCATTGTTGTCACAGTGGCGGAACCTTCCGTTTCGTCTACTGGTAGTCCATATACAGATGATTCATCAAAGCTTTCTCAATCCTCTGTTGAACCTCAGCAACCCATCGTTTCCGAGTTTCCCAACGGGGGACTGGTTCTGTCTGAGCTTCCCTTTGGAGGACCAGTTGAGTTCAATTGGGCCTTTTCCGACCCTTGGTCTGGATTGGGAGTAGGGGAGCATTTCCATCCTCTTACATCAGGTTCGCCTTTTTTAGCTGCTGTTATTCCTCCTAGTCCTCGCCGTCTGTTATGAGATCTAGCGGCAGGTTCAAATATGAGTGATTCTCCTAGCGAGGAAACCCCCACGTCTGGTGAAGATTACCAGTTATTCCCTCGACAGTTATTCCCAGAAGACAACCCTGAACCATCTGTTATGTCATCACCCGGTCCCTCATTACTAGCAGGGTATAGATCCTTGGGTCAGATTATTGCCGCCGCTACCTCTATGGGGGTATCAGCTCCTTCTATGAGGCCGGTTGTTCCTTCATTGGGGATGTCTCCACAGACACCTGTCACGTCATCCCCTCAGGTCACTTCTGTACCCGTCAGGCCCACTGTTTGTGTGGTTGCACCTACACTTGCTGTTACCACTAAGTCCGTAAGGACCACATCGCTTCCCGAAAATGTCTATATAGCATCTGCTATGCCGGAGAACATTTCTCCGGAGGAGTATCGATTGTCCCTACAACAATCGAACCCCGAGGTCGGACAACCCACTCAAGATCCCAACTGCTCGTATTTTTCGCATTATGCACAGGATGGTACACCCGTGTACGTTTTTCCATATCAGTACGATGAGCATGGGAACCCTTTACGTTTACCCGCTCCTGAGACTCAACTTCATGCTCAGGGTTTACCGTATAACCAGGCTAGACAACCTTATAACCCGCAAGGACAACCTTTTCAAGGCCAACCTTCGGGCCAGCCTCGCTATCCTTATGACCCGCAGGGATAGCCCATACACGACTACCCTCCGGGCCAGCAAGGGCCATTATACGGTCCACAAGGATAGTATTACAACCCTTCAGGTCAAATCGTGTAGCCTCTCCCTAGAGTCCCACCTGGGCAACTTCAAGGACTCACAGGTCAATCGGGGTACCAACCAGGGCCGGTATATGGTCCCAGGGGGAAAGTCCAACCTTATCAACCCATGCAACCTCAGTATCCTCTTGGTCCCAACGTTGCACATCAGCCAAGACCATCTTATGGTGCTGTTGCGGGTCAAACCGGTTATCAGCGACCACCTGGCTCCATTCCGCCACCAGGCCAACCGGCCAATTTGGCACAACCTTATGTTCCGCCACCAGGCCAACCGGGCAATCCGGCACAACCTAGTGCTCCTCAACAACTAGGTCAACTTGCACAACCGACACAACCTGTTTATCCGGGTCAACCTGTTCAACCAGGGCAGCCCGTTCAGCTAGGTCAGCATGTCCAACCAGGCCAGCCTGCACATCCTGTCAACCCTGCCCAATACTTATTCAATGTCGCAGCTAAATCAACCGCTGCACCCTAATTATTAGGCTCAACAGGGTCCCACCTATCAGCAGCCCACTCAACCTCAAGGCGGTTACTATTCTCATGGTCAACACCGACCAAATTATAGCCAGCCCCAAGGTTCTAACTGTTACTCTCAACAACCCGGCTACACCTATGCTCAGCAGCCAAATCCACATACTACTCATACGGGGCCGACATATAATCAAGGTCCATACTCCGGTTATCAACCCCCGTACGTTGGTTACCAGCAACCAAATCAGACTGGTTATACACCCTATACCCCCTACAGTCAGAATCTTGCTGGACATAACCCATGGGGGCAAGGATATTCTCAACCAGCATGGAGTACAGGTATTGGTCCTTATCGAGGGCTAGGCATGCCGTTCAATCCGCAATTGCTGTTCTTGGCTACCTTGGAATTACCGGATCTTTCGAAATTAACTAATGTTCCGATTCTGCACAATCCTTATTAGCCTCCGGTTCCGACCAAGGTACCCGGCGATTGCCCAAAATTTGAGGGTAAAGCTGGAGAGGACCCCCAAGCTCACGTAATGACTTACCATCTTTGGTGTTCATCCAACTCTTGGGTGGACGATTCGATTTGTCTACGTCTCTTCCAGCATACTCTTACTGGCGCTGCTGCCAAGTGGTATATCGAATTACCCCGTGGCATCTTTCAAGATTTCAATACGTTAGCCATCGCTTTTCTGACTCACTTCCAGTTACCGGTCTGTTATGAGGCCGGGACGCATCTCCTGACTTCGTTGAAGCAGGATAAAGCCACCCACATTTCGGATCACATTCATGAGTGGCGACGTCGTCATAGACTGATCAAGTTTGATATACCTGATCAGCTACTAACTCATTGGTTCACCACGTCCTTCGTTAACAAAACGCCCAAGATATTTCTATGGGGGCATGTGTGACGGAAGAAAAATCCATAGCGCGTGCTCAGTATCTTGATCTGGTATACTCTCAGTTTGGCACACTGAATGATATTTTGACTGATGCTCCACGCCCAGGAACCTCTAAAGCTCCACCTACCCCTGCGGTGGATGGTGTTATTGGTTCCGTATCTCAGAATTCTAGAAAATCTTCGAATGGGAAGCAAAATTCCAATTCTTCCAACAATTCTGCTTCTCCCACCCCTCCATATTTTGGAAAAACTGTGGAGGTCAATTTCGTTTAGGCTAATCCTACAGAAAAGGCCTCCAAAGGAAAAAATAAGGGCAAAGGCAAATCCAAATCTGATGCTCCGAAGCTAGAGTCTTCTAGACCTCAGACTGAGGACGGTTCTCAACGTAAACCGAAGTACCCCTGGCTTATTTGTGAAGGAGATCACTATACCAAGGATTGTCCTCGACGGTCTGAAATTATTCAACTTCTCAAAGGCTCCAAAGGGACTCTGGAAGTTCTAAAAGAACCGTTCCCGTCTCAGCAGACCCAAATGGTTGAACAGCCTTCACCATCTGCACCATTTGGGTCCCAAGTCTTTATGATGAATGGTGCAACACCTATCTCCATTGCTACGCGTTCGAAGGATTATGCTGGATCGCGCTAGGCAGCTGGGAAGGAAGTTGTGGATGGCCCACCTCCCCCACCTGTCTCTGGTCCGTTGGAAATTGAGAAGCCTACTGCTGAACCTGTTGTGAGGCCGCCTTCTAAAGGTGTTCTACGAAGATCTTCCTATAACCCAAATGCCCGTGCCGCTCAGCACTACAGTATTATTGAGGATTTGGCACAGGTGCCTTCTGCAATGTCTGCATTAGAGGTTCTTCAGAGTTTTCCGTCACAACAGAAAGCTTTATTGTCTGAAATTGGTGGGATCAATCCCTCTGATTCTAATCTTCTCACCTTCGACTTAGAAAACTTCACCCCCCGACTTCCACATCAGATCGCTCTTGTTATTCAAGTCGGGATCAATGGTCTTAAAATCCATAGGGTCATCGTAGATGAAGGCGCTTCTACCTGTGTCATGTCATCCGCCTGCTGGAAGGCCATTGGATTTCCAGCCCTTTCATCTTCTCCCAATGCCTTAGAGGCATTCGATGGTCGAGAATCGAAACCCCTGGGTGTTCTCGAGAGTTTACCGATTACCTTACAGGGGAAGACAGTCAACATAGAAGTAGAAGTGGTTGACGCCAAGCTTAACTACAATATACTTCTCGACTGCAGTTGGATTCACACCATGCTATGCATGCCATCCACCCTCTTTCGACTTCTTAAGTTCCCTCACAAGGGAAAAATCGTTACGGTGGATCAATTGTCTTTCTTCTCCTCCACCTCCGAGAACAACATTCCTTACATGGATCAGATCCCAAATCCCCTTGACAGTGTAGGACCCGGTCTCTTCAAATACCCCGTCATCATGGGTATTTTTCCCGCACCGCCACCGCACACCGCTCAAGTTAATATGATCTCTAGGTCTAACGACCCATGGCTAATCCCTTCGCCTGAGCAGGTGTTTGATTTTGGAGAATCGATGCCCTTAAATCCAGTAGAGATTAATTACTATGAAATTGTCGCCGCATTTGATCCTCCCCCTCCTCAGCATGCTCCTTCGAGCATGGCTTTAGATGTCTACTCTCAATCCCCCTGGCTCGGCGAGGCCGACTCGCCTGATCCTCTTAAAGAGACTTTTCCTTCTAATGAAGCCATTGTTGAAACCATGTCTCTTGAGGAATTGCCTTGGAGCGATACACATCATCATTCCTCCTTTATGCCTAGTCTAGGGGCAATGTCAGATTGTCTAGAGAATTTTTCATCTCAGGTTCCCACTCCACATCTCCAGACGCCTATATTGACACATGACGTCTTCTCAGAGGGAAACCTGAGCAACATTACTCAAACTATTCCGATCGATATCTCCGTTAAACCGAGGATAGTTGAGAACATACACGTGGGAGTAACTTGTTCTCCTGATGAGATACGAGTTTATACTGATCTTTTTCGAGAATTCAGAGACGCGTTCACTTGGTCCTATGACTAAATGCCCGGGATTGATCCCAGCATAGTAGTACATGAGATTCCTACCTATCCTGGTGCGAAACCCGTGCGCCAACGCCTAAGCCCGGTGCATCCTCGCAAAGCCGCTGCCATTAAAGCAAAAGTTGAAAAAATTCTGAACGCGGGCTTCATTTACCCAATTCCCCTCACAGAATGGGTTTCAAATATTGTCCCTGTAGATAAGAAACATGATACTATAAGAGTCTGTGTTGATTATCGTGATATTAATCGCGCCTGTCCGAAGGACAAATACCCCACTCCTTTCATAGATCAAATCATTGACGAATGTGCCGGGAGTGAGATTTATTCCCTAATGGACGGCTTTTCCGGGTATAATCAGATAAATATTCTACTTGCTGATCAACACATGACTGCATTCATTTGTTCGTGGGGTACCTTTTCTTATAAAAAACTCTCGTTCAGCTTGAAGAACGCTGGAGCTAATTTCCAGCGCGCTATGTCTTACGCATTCCACGACATATGCCATATCGTTTAGCCTTATCTGAACGATCTGCCAGCTCACTCAGCTCGGCGGGAGGACCACCCAGAACACCTCCGCCAGATTTTTCTTCATTGTCGACGCTATAATATCCGACTTAACCCTCATAAATGCGTCTTTTGCGTGGATTCTGGCCATATTTTTGGGTTCATAGTCTCCAAGGATGGGATTCGCCTCAACCCCCTAAAGTTCGAGGTCATTGTCAATCTCCCATCACCCTCCTCGTTATATCAATTGCAGAGTCTACAGGGAAAAGCTAACTTCCTACGACGCTTTATACCAAACTATGCGGAAGTGGCGAAATGATTCACTCATCTTTTAAAGTAGAACGTTCCCCTTCATTGGGACGACATTGCTCAACAATCCTTTGAGAAGCTTAAGACATTACTTTTTAATGCTCCGTTGCTTCGGCCTCCAAACTATCACCGTGATTTCACTCTATACTTGGCCGCCGCCTTTAGCACCATAGCTATGGTTCTAGTGTAGGATGACGATAATGGAAACGAACACGTTGTTTATTATCTATCACGAAATCTTCTCGACACATAAACGCGTTACGCTCACGTCGAGAAGCTAGCTTTAGCAGCTGTACAAGCTGTGCAGCGTTTTCGCCACTACATCCTGCTGTGTTCTGTAATCGTGGTTTCGGATTGCAACCCCATGACATATATTCTATATCGACAATTGCTGGGGGACAAATTCTCCAAATGGATCGTTATCCTTCAGGAGTTCGACTTAGAGTTTACCACTGCCAAGTCGACCAAATCACTGGTTTTTGCGGATCTCATTTTCTCCCTCTCGATAGACTCCACACCCTCTCACTCTGAAGATCATATCCCAGACGAAACCCTCTTCCTTATCAGCACCCGTGACCTGTGGTATGGCGATATTATTGTGTATCTTCAAATGTCAACGTTCCGCTCTGAGTTGAACAAAGATGCTCGACGTCGGATTCGGCATCAGTCTCAACCCTACTGTATTGTAGGAGATACATTATACTGGGTTGGAGTAGATTCAGTGCTCCGTTGGTGCTTGACACTGGAAGAGGCTGAACGAGTCTTAAATGACTGTCACAGTGGTGCCTATGGCGGTCACATGTCTGGATATGACACCGCCCAGAAGATTCTGTGTGCGGGTTACTTCTGGCCATCAATCTTTAAATATTGCATTGTTGCAGTCCGAAAATGTCATGCGTGTCAGGTTTTTCAGCGCAAAACCTGCACCCTCCCTCTGCACCCTGTCATTAGCGTCGACCCTTTTGCAAAATGGGGTGTAGATTTCATGACGTGTAACCCTCATTCGGCCAGGGGGCATGCATATATAATCGTCGCTGTCGACTACTTTACTAAGTGGGCCAAAGCGATGCCTACACTAGCCGCCGATAGTAAGACAACTGCTCAGTTTATCTTCAACCACATTATTGCACGTTACGGGGTCCCTCAAGCCATTGTTACCGATCATGGTACTCACTTTCGAGATTACATGATGGTCGAGCTAACATCAAGATTGGGCTTACGACATGATAGCTCAACGCCATATTACCCCCAGGCAAATGGCCAGGTTGAGGCTGTGAACAAGGTTTCCGTCACAATGCTTCAACGAACAGTTGGAATTCATAATTCGAATTGGCACCTCCAATTGTTCTCAGCTCTATGGGCATACCGGGCATTAGCAAAGAGTGCGATCGGATTCACACCATTCCAATTGGTGTATGGTCTGCAAGCAACTCTTCCGGTTGAGTGCGAAATTCCTTCCTTAAAGTTGGCTGTGGAACTTTTACCTGACACTTCTCCTGAAGAAGAGCGTCTCTTGTATTTGGAATGGTTGGATGAAACCCGCTGCTTGGCTGCCTTAGTCATTGAGGCACAGAAAAAGCGGGTCAAAGTGCACTTTGATCAATCAGTCTCTCCACGTTCCTTTATCGAAGGGGACCTTGTCCTCCTATACGACCAAGCGCATGACAAACTCGGGGAAGGAAAGCTTCAACCCATGTGGCATGGGCCCTACATAGTAAAATGAGTATTGAAGAATGGGGCTTATGAGCTCATTGATTATGAAGGAGTTCCATTGGCGCAGCCTAGAAATGGGCTGTACCTTAAAAAATACTACGCTTGAAGTCATTTTTGGTGTGGTGTGTGTACATAGGTGTGTATATTCATTTGTGTGCATGTGTGGTGTGGTGTGCATGTAAGCATATTTCTGCTGATCGGGTCTTCCTGATTGTGCAGATGTCTATTACTCTGTTTGTGGGTTTCGTGGATGGTGCCTCTCGCAGTACCAGGAATCTGTCTTCGGCAGCCTGGGTAATCTATGATCCTGCTGGTGAGTTGGTTAACCTGCAAGGTGTGTGTCTAGGTCCTGCTACAAATAATATCACGGAATATAGTGCTGTATTGGAATTATTAACCAAGGCTGTGGACCTCGGCATTCGTGAATTACTTATGTATCTAGACTCACAACTTAACAGACATTATTCAGTAATAAATCCATCCATTTTACATCTGTATCTGCGTATTCGTCTACTGGAAAGAAATTTTGACTATATTACATATCAACACATACCCAGACATATGAATACATTAACAGATGCAGTAGCTAATTTGGTTCTAGATAGACATTTGTGCAATTTATAAACAAAAACATCATCACATGTAAAAATATCCATCTAGAAATAGGTATGTATATATATGTGTGTCGAAATGTTTACATAGTGTGCATCACAAAAAATCAAAAAATATACATGTTCGTCTTAATACGTCCGGAGATGACATGTCTCTCAAAAAATATATGCATGAAAGAATCCCTAGGTGTCTAATCCGCATGGTGCTCGTGGTAACATGCTACTGCGCGCACTAAGCATCTAAAAATTTGGTGGAGGTGACTAGGCACTCCCACCGTATGTCTCTGATACGCCATCGGGACATCTGCCAGCCGGGCATAGTCTGGAATCCCCTGGGCGATCCCCTCAAGGTTTTGGATCAACTCTCCTCCCTCGGCACCCTCTGCCTAAGGATCAGCTGCGGGCTGAGTTCTCCGTGCAATAGGAGACATACCGGCAGGTCTCTCTGGGCCGACATCTGCATACATATAAAACTGTTGTTAGAATGGACATGTATTACCAAAAAATAATAAAACATAAAAAATCAAAAAGAGAGTATCATACCCAACTCCTCATCCCAATCCTCCCCCTCTGGGAGCGGAAGATCGGGATCTCCGGTGAAATCGGTCCTAGTGTAGGGCCAGTCCTTGACCACAATCAACTGACGCCATAACCATCCAAAAAAATCAGGCCTCCAAGACATATATTGGCCTCATCCTGACCTGGGCATAAGTGCTGCCCAGCGAGCCATCCTCAGCTCTCGTGGTATTGGCTCAGCAACTATGGCCCCTTGGCCCTGGAATATAGGTAGTCGTTCCTAGATGAACGACACCAAAATGGAACCGTAGCCAAACTGCTTTAGTTTGACTTGCTTGCATCTTGTCAGATGCCTCTTGATATTGGTTGTCACCGTTGTAGCCCAATCGAACATTGTAGGACTCATGCACTCAGAGGCTAGTATGAGTTGGGCTTTTGTTGCCTCATGTGGATATTGCAATCCTGCAGCTCGTTTAATGGTGTGTAGCACTACTCTGAGTGCTAGATCCTCGATAGTGTGGATGTCCACCTTCCCGCTTCCTGATCCGGTCCGTGCCCCTGGGCAAACCCTCGCCATTACTTGCTCCATATTTTCACCAGAAGGTCTACTGCCTGTCAAGATGGGCACCGGACCTCTGTGCGACAGTCCGGTTATGAAATATACGTCGGAAACCTCAAGTTCCAACACTTGGTCCCGAAGCTTAAACACTTTTTCATTTTCATCCCATATACTGACCAAGTATTGTAGTAGCTCCGGTTGAGCTTGTAAGCAGGGCGTCATGAAGAAATTTTTGAGTCCACAGTTCTTAAGTGCATTCATGCAGGCTTCATTCTCCATAGCCAGTTCATCCTCTTCCCCATGCTCCCTCTCCTTCCATTCGATAACCATTATGCCTGAGTAACCTGCATCAACATGATCAAAAAGCATCGATTAGATCTCTGTTATGCTTGAAATTTCATTTGGATCGTTCTCAATTCAAAAATTTAAAGCGAAAAATTGAGTTCCGCCATTGGTGCGGCCCCTTTGTAAGAAAAATTCCATTGGCATGGGTCCGTGCTCGATACCCGCGCCAATGGGAGGAGCCTTAAAATTTTAAAAAAATTTCCACAGAAGTCTAATCCATGATGGAAATCTCTAAAAAATGGATCGAAATGGAGATCAAGGAAGCGCCCCTTACCTAGAACATGTTAGAGTCAGCCTTTTTAGCTTTCCTTCAGTGATCAAACATGCTCTTACAAAGTGATTTTAAGGTGTCAAGGTCAAATTTTGTCATTTCAATGAGTTTTCAAGAAAAAATTGGTCACTAGGCATTAGGTCTAGGGTTTGTTTTCACTCTTTTCAAATTTGTCCAAATGTCGGTCCATGTCACCATTCAGCTGAGTGTACCATTATTTAGAGGGTTTCCATCATCATGTCAGGTTCCAAAGATTCATTTTACACCTCGTTCATGCTTCAGTTGTGCCTAGGTAAGGTCCATTTCCCTCTCCTAGGGTTTTGGAGGTAATTTCTCTTGGATGGTCAAATCATCGAAAAAAATTGTATCCTGATGTTCATACACCTTCCCCTATCATTAATTTACCTTATTAAACACTTCCCATCACTGAGATCCCCCAAATTCCTCATTTTTCCACAAACCCTAGTTTCTTGCCACAACTTGGCAATTTTCTAGGCTAGGCCTGTGTTTTGCCCTTCTGGACCCCTTCCCCTCACTCAATCTCTGAGATTCCACTTTCCCATACTTCCTAGCATCCCTTGCTACTTCCCAAAATTTCCCCAAGAATTTAGAAGCCCTTATCCCCTTCATTTCGCTTCATTTCGACAAAATCCCTTGTTTCACACATCGAGATAAGTTTCACTCAAATGATGTTTCAGAGCAGTAAAAGATGAATTTTGGAAAACTGAGAGATTTTTTTGTACACAACATGACAAGGAAGAAAAACCTCCTTCACTTTTTACACAGGTATAATGGTTTTGAAGAAATGTCAAGAATACCATTGCCTCAGGAGAATTGATGTTCCTGCAGGAAGTAGTGTTGGGAGATTTGATTTTTGATAGTGTAAATTAAATCTAAATTGAACAATTCCACTTGGGTTGGAAATTAGACTCCAAGAGCTTTCCAACGAGCTAGCACACGCCTACTTTGGACACCAAGAAGGCCTCCAAAAGCATCCTGAAAAATGAACTATGTAGCGCGCAACACACAGAGGAAGCGCGCCATGCACAAGAGGCACGCTACGCATTGGGCCTCACCATCCTGTGTAAATTTACAAGCACGCTATGCATATGTAGTGCGCTACGCACTAGGTAAGTGCGCTACGCATATAGTCTCAGAACCAAAATGTTTTTTCCCTTGCGTCTAGTTTCATGCCAAAGCGCCTTAATCGGCTTGCAAGTAGGTTTTTCATGATTGCTCAATGAATTTTAGATATGATTATGGTGTTTTCAAAGTGGGGAAACAAGTATTTGATGAGGAGAAATACGTAAACCCTATTTTTATTTCCAAATTCATTTCTTAAGGGTTTTGAAGCAAATGATAATGATTGCGTGGGGGTTTGCAAACTTGTGTGGTTGATATATATGCTCATGCCTATATTGTCTGTGGTGTCCCTGCTCATTATTTACATCATCCTCACACCCTTTCTTTGCCATTACATCACTGCTGTCACTATGATTGCCATCGTCATTTTAGCACTGCTCATTATTCATGTTTTCACATAGTCTCATTTTCACTTGTCCATATCCTCCATTGACATTGTCGAAACACTGCTGTCATTGCTATTATATCACTATGGTTATTGTCACACTGTTTCTCATTCTCCATTGACGAATAGAGTCCCGTATCCACTTCTCCCTTGACAAATCTTAACTAGAATTGCAAAAGGCTATACCCTACACTACAATCTTTTCTTCTCATTTGTCAAATCCTCTTACAATCAAAGCAGTGACAGTTTTTTCATGCAAACCCATTTGGCAGAGCCATTACCACTATGATTTTCCTATGATACTTTCATACATATGTGACATATTTGGGTTTTGAGCATACACTGAACTTTTGTCTTCACTACACCTATATCAGCATATATATTGCAGACATCTTGTTTTCAAAGCCATGTCAGAGACGGACTCAGATTATGAGCAGGAGTATGACAGTGATTCCGCAGCAGGGCATTACTTGGGAGGATTTCATCTCCCGTGACTTCTTCACAGCGCCACAGCCGCCTCCCGAGATAGTTCATGATGAGGGAGAGCCTTCACACCAGCCTGACATTCCTGAGATCGAGCATATCAGTGCTCCATTGTTTGTGACATACCAGCGAGGCCACAAGGCCTTATTTGCAGCTACACGACGAGTACTATCTCCACTCGGGGTGGAAGGGGTCTCGTTGACTCCATCAGCAGAGCGAGTATTATCTCCACATGATGTGGAAGGGGTCTCGCCTTCTTCTTCCGCACAGGTACAGTTTCAGGACAGGGGAAAGAGGCCCATGCATGATGAGGGCCCTTCAGGAGGCCGGGACACTGATTTCACGTTCATCGATGTTGATGCGAGCTCTCCTAGCTCGAAATTGAAAGAGATCATCCAGGAGAAAAAGGCCGAGAATGACACGCTGAAAGAGAAATTTCAGAGGGCTCAGTGGGTGATAGACTACCTAGAGCAGCGCAACAAACATCTAGAGGATGAGCACACACTTTTAGAACTGCGGTGAATCCGTGAGGATCGACAATTGGCCCGGAAGAGACCTGGTGATATGACACCGACTGATCGAGATTCTTGCCTCACGCATGTTAATATTCATCTGGAGAAGTTGTTGGAAAAGACCAATAGAGACAAAGACATGCTTCGTCACATGAAACATCGCTATTGGGCTCGCATGCATGTCTGCAAAGCAAAAATGAAGATTCTGAAAAGGAGGTTGAGCAGAGCACTAAAACGGCGAAAGAGGCCTGATCCACTCCGGATTTTGGCCGAGGCTTCGTTGGCTGGGCATGATACATGATGGAGGGTCTTCACTCCTAATTTGAGCAAATTCGGAGAAATTTTTGTCATTTTGAAATATTTTGGTCTCAAAACAGATTTTTCAGCTATACGAGTAGTGCGTCGACGCGCTCGCTTATGATTGGGACACTTGCTGGAGGAAAAATTTATATTTTTGGGTTTTTCATGGTAAGTTATGCATGCTCTAGTATGGCCAAAGCATTTCACTAAGTTCTGGATGATCAAAAGGGCCAAAAACACCATGAAAACCACCTTTCTGCCACCTTTTGCACCAGCAGGAAGTACTTCTGGGAGAATGAAGTTTTGGAGGGGAACATGAGCTCCAAATTGGGAAATTCCACTTGGGTTGGATAGCCAACATCCAGGGCTTTCCAACGAGCTATCATGAGCTCAATTTGGATGCCAGGAAGTGCACCAAAATCAGGCTGAAAGGCACGCTACGCATATGGCTCAGGCGCGCTACGCATATAGATTTTTGGTCAATTTTTCACCTTCCAGCTTAGAATTTCGGCCAGTTGGACCAGTTTTTCTTGTGGATGTAAATTTTGAGTTATCTTGATGTAACATTATGGTTGGCATGTAACTTGGACTCATTTTTACCTATTCTAGATGATTCACTCCTAAAAAAGTAAAAATCAAGTGAAAGAATCAGTTTCCTTCCTTTTAGAGGCAAGTTGTTTGGCTGCCTATATTCTAGCTCTTTGTTTAGAATTAGTTGAAACTGCTCCTAGAAGGAGGAATTCGACCCCTAGAGGCATGGAAAGGGGTTAGAATGGTCTATATGATGTAATCTCTCAATCATTTTCAGAGGTTGGATAGGTTGGACTCTTGGGAAAACTTTGGCACACTATTGTACATATTTTTCATATTTTGGCTAAGGAAAGATCAGAGGTTTTGCAGCACCTGTTGGGATTCTTGTGGCTTTCAGTTCTTGATGGTGTTTTCTCTTAGTTTATTGTAAGTTCTTTCATGTTTAATGTATGCCATTCCCTTCTTATGCTTCTGAAACTAAATGAATGAGTAAACGAGGTTGAATCCATTGATTTCAGTGCTCTGCCTTTGAATTTGTTTAGTTTTACATGTTTTCGCTTGTTTGGAGAGGATCCATGTTTTCCCTTGCCCTCTTCAGCTCCTTGTCGTTCTGATCCATCCATATACT
The DNA here is from genome assembly GCA_034641835.2 of Pinus albicaulis. Taxonomy (NCBI): domain Eukaryota; kingdom Viridiplantae; phylum Streptophyta; class Pinopsida; order Pinales; family Pinaceae; genus Pinus; species Pinus albicaulis. The sequence goes on along the minus strand of CM076580.1, from coordinate 258,424,249 downwards.
CGATCAAAAGCATCAAGACTATTTCCTACCTCGCCCCAACTCGAATTCTGCAAAGATCTGGCCTTATCCCCGGACCCAAAATTGTTTTTCCCATTTTTTCAACAAAAACCCAAAAAATCAAAATCAAACTTACCTATCTCTTTACTAGCCTAAAATCAGTATTCATTTTTCATTATAAGTCATCTCAGCCCCTCTGAAAACCTTTTGCCGAGATAGACCCGGAGAGAGCCCTCTCCTGTCCTCGTAGGGCTAGCTACGAGGCTGAGCGTGGTTTGATGTAGCCTTGAGTTTTACCTTATTTCAGCCTAAGGTAGATTTGAGCGCTAACATAGTGGCGACCATACTGGGGAAGAACATGGTTGCTTGTGGGTGTTATTTGATTTATAGCTACAGACGGAGTCTGAAGTCACGCCAGGTAGCCTTCGAACTACACATTGCTCTGCGAGTGCATAGTAGATAAACGCTACTTCAGTCGATCTCCGGTCTAGCTTGTAATCGTAACACTTAACTTATAAATTGCCCCAGTACATGTATCGAGTTCAGATCTGATGATTGATGGTGGACAACGATCAGACATAAGAAGGCTGAAATCATTCACCTGGTGACTCCAATTCAAAGTCTGGAGGACTGACTCTTTCTCTGAGAAAATGGAACGATCTTACACAAAGTTCATGTATCTAAAGTGGAATGGTATTTAGGATCTAATCTGCTTTCTTGTAAATTACTTCTTCGCTGGTCTTGAAGCTGTCTTGAAAGTTTTTCAGAGTTTGTTGTATGAGAAAGGTGATCAAAATCTTCACTCGACCTATTCAAAGAGTGTAAATACTGAGTTTCCCTTTGATCCTGGCCTCCTTAATTTTCCCACATCTTATGATGACTCTCTTCAGAGTGATGAGCCTAAAGAAAAAAAAACTGATCCCGCAGCTCTTGTACATACCCCTACACCTTGTAAAATTCCAGATCGGTACAAACCTCTTGTTTTACCTTCTGTTCTTCATGCTTTCCCTAAAAATTATGACCTATATCTACCAAGATTTGACGGTGAATGTAACAATGTCAACGCCGAGCAACATGTGCAGAACGTTGAGACTTTTCTAGATCTTTTTGAAGTTGATGATGAAGATGTTAGTATCAGGCTTTTTGCTCTTTCTTTGCAAGGCCAAGTGAAGAGTTGGTTTAAAGCCCTGCCTGATGCGAGCATTTCAGATTTCCAGCAGTTGGTCAAAGTTTTCCTTGACAGGTGGATGATCGGACAGAACTTTTTGTTGATTATAGAGGAGTATAACCAGCTGAAAAGATTGCCGGGAGAGACAGTACAACAATTTTCTGCTAGATTTAACCAAGTTTATTATTCGATGCCAGTTGATATAAGACCTTCTCCTAGATCTGCTCTCTTGCACTACTCGGGTGCCTTTGATCTGGAAATGGAGTTTCAGCTGAGAGAAAAGAATATTGCAACACTTCACAAGATGCAGAACAAGGCAGTGAATGTAGAGGCTCATTTGTTGATCCGGAGGGCAAGGTTGAAGGAAGAAGAAAAGAAGAATATTTCAGAGCAGCTGACACTTTCAGAGGAAAAGCTTGATCTTTTCGTAAATGCAGTAGAAGAGATGGTGCGGAAAATGACTGCAAAAAATGAAAGTGACATTCAAGAACAAGCGGCTGACCCAAAACATTTTGTTTCTGATCCCAGTTGTCATAGTGATTGTTTTATAGATCATTGTGAAGAAGAGAGAGCTGTTGATATGATGTGTATGTTTGATGATGCATTTTATACTGATGAATTGCCTTAGTTTGATCAGTATGATGATGATTATGTTCTCCAAACAGAAGTTAATCTTGCAGACAAATCAGTAGCTAGTTTGTGTGAGGAGGAACTTCACTTTCAGCAGCTCGAGTACGGTGATCAACCGATGCATATCAGCTATGGCAATGAAGTGCAGAAAATTTTGATGTAAGTGAAGGATCTTTGCCTTTTTGTTTTGATTCGTTTCAGTTCATTAGAGATAAATTCCATGCAATTAGAAATCAAACGTCAACAAGTCTTGATCTGGACTGTCTTGAGGACAACGAAAACTTCTCATATTCAGACTTGCAGCCCCCAAAAGTCATTGATTGTCAAGTTGCAGCTGAAGACTTGGAAGTGGGCACACATGATTTAATGATTCAAGGTGACTCCATACCATTATGTTTTGAATCATTTCAGTTTTTGAGAGAAAAATTGCATAGTAAATCTTCAAATGAGCAGTTTGTAAGAAATCAACAATCTCTCAGTGTTAATGTTGAGGATGAGATAGATAACGAAATTCTTGAGCAGCCTGTAGCATCAGATTTGCAGCCATCCAATGCAATTGAAGGTCAGATTACAGATGAAGGTGTGGAAGATGAAATACATGATTTGATGATGCAGGAAAATTATATACCCTTTTGTTTCGAAGCATTTCAGTTTATAAGGCAGAATCTTCGTAATATATCTCAAGGAAAAGATGAAAAACCAGTAGGATGTCATACAGTTTCAAGGGATACAGTACAACAGTCTTCTCAAGTTTTTGATGATCCTATTGCTCGTGTGTTGGATGATGTTTGATGTAAAAGTTTTCCTTCATTAGCTAACCATGTGCCGGAAAAGAATGTTGATGATAATCTTATTCAAAAGTTGCCTTCATTGTTTTGTCTAACAGATTTTTCATTACAAAGCTCTCATCAAGTTTTGCAGTCATATGAGGAGATTGATAAAGGAGGCTTTTGTTCAGTTTGGAATGAGCAACAGAGTTTGGTTATTCATGAATTTCAGGATCCTTTTGACAGCTTGCTGCAATCACCAAAGAAAAGCACCGCAGATGTGAGGAAAAGTTTAAGATCAAGGTATGGAGATTTCCTAGATCAGAGCTATGTGTATGAAGATCCTTTCGCAGTATTCTTGCAGTCATCCAGTCAATTTATGCTTTGCAAGTTTATCAGCAGTCCACTTGGTTCAAAGTTTCCATGGGAGTTGCCTTTCAGTAGTTATTTATCGTTGTTCGTAAGCAAGCACTTGCGGAGAATTAAGATAGCAGCTAGCATGCTTACATGGTTGCATTGGCTATTCCATTTTACTTGATCAGGTGGTGAAAAGAACAATTAGAGTAGGTTTGATGAATAAGCTCTACTTTGAGCATCTTTTCCAGCTTGTCAGTTGTGTTTAAGTATCAAGTCAGTTTTTAGTTGAGTGAGAGTCAATTTGTGTCATCAACTCATCAATTTTCAGTCATGCATTTCAGTTTGAGTTTTTGATTCCATTGCCCAATGGATAAGGCACTGGTCTGCTCTCCCAAAGATCTGCCGTTCTTGGCACCTCCAAGGAGCTACCATCCCCATTGGAGCCAATGTTAGTGTCAGCCTTTGCAGCCTTCCTTCAGTGATCAAACATGCTCTTACAAAGTGATTTTAAGGTGTCAAGGTCAAATTTTGTCATTTCAATGAGTTTTCAAGAAAAATTTGGTCACTAGGCATTAGGTCTAGGGTTTGTTTTCACTCTTTTCAAATTTGTCCAAATGTCGGTCCATGTCACCATTCAGCTGAGTGTACCATTATTCAGAGGGTATCCATCATCATGTCAGGTTCCAAAGAGTCATTTTACACCTCGTTCATGCTTCATTTGTGCTTAGGTAAGGTCCATTTTCCTCTCCTAGGGTTTTGGAGGTAATTTCTCTTGGATGGTCAAATCATCGAAAAAAATTGTATCCTGATGTTCACACACCTTCCCCTATCCTTAATATACCTTATTAAACACTTCCCATCACTGAGATCCCCCAAATTCCTCATTTTTTCACAAACCCTAGTTTCTTGCCACAACTTGGCAATTTTCTAGGCTAGGCCTGTGTTTTGCCCTTTTGGACCCCTTCCCCTTACTCAATCTCTGAGATTCCACTTTCCCCTACTTCCTAACATCCCTCCCTACTTCCAAAAATTTTCCCAAGAATTTAGAAGCCCCTTATCCCCTTCATTTCACTTCATTTCGACAAAATCCCTTGTTTCACACATCGGGATAAGTTTCATTCAAATGATGTTTTAGAGCAATAAAAGATTAATTTTGGAAACATGAGAAAGGTTTTTGTACCAAACATGCCAAGGAAGAAAAACCTCCTTCACTTTTTACACAGGCATCATGGCTTTAGAGAAATGTAAAAAATACCGTTGCCTCAATAGAATTGAATGCACCTCTGAAGTGACCTTGGGAAAACCAATATTTCTCCTAGCATGGTTGGCTAAATGACTTGCTTGATGAGTCAAAGGATAACTAGACACAAATATATTTCCAATGAGCTATCATGAGCTAAATTTGGAGTTGAGAAAGACCTTCAAAAGTTGACTGCAACAGCGCTCTGCCTTGAGGAAGCCTCATTCTGCTCATTTTGACAAGTTTTTGGAGATTTGATTTCTGACAAGGAAAATGAAGTCAAAATTGAAAAATTTCACTTGTTTTGGAAAGTAGACTCCAAGAGCTTTCCAACGAGATATCACACACTCAATTTTGACACCGGGAAGGCCTCCAAAATCCTCCTGTAAAATGCACTATGTAGCGTGCTACGCATATAGGAGGCGCGCTACGCATTGGGCTTCACCAGCCTGTGTAAATTTGCAAGCACGCTACGCACATGCAGCGCGCTACGCACTGGGTAAGCGCCCTACGCGTATAATCTCAGAGCCAAAAAAAATTTCTTTTGCGTCCGGTTTCATGCCAAATCGCCTCAATCAGCTTGCAAGTAGGTTCTTCACGATTGCTAAGTGATTTTTGGAACATGATTATGGTGTTTTCAAAGTGGAGAAACAAGTATTTGATGAGGAGAAATGTGTAAACCCTATGTCTATTTCCAAATTCATTTCTTAAGGGTTTTGAAGAAAATGATAATGATTGCGTGGGGGTTTGCAAACTTGTGTGGTTGATATATATGCTCATGCCTATATTGTCAGTGGTGTCCCTGCTCATTATTTACATCATCCTCACACCCTTTCTTTGCCATTACATCACTGCTGTCACTATGATTGCCATCGTCATTTTAGCACTGCTCATTATTCATGTTTTCACATAGTCTCATTTTCACTTGTCCATATCCTCCATTGACATTGTCGAAACACTGCTGTCATTGCTATTATCTCACTATGGTTATTGTCACACTGTTTCTCATTCTCCATTGACGAACAGAGTCCCGTATCCACTTCTCCCTTGACAAATCTTAACTAGCATTGCAAAAGGTTGTACCCTACACTACAATATTTTCTTCTCATTTTTCAAATCCTCTTACAATCAAAGCAGTTTATGTTTTTTCATGCAAACCCATTTGGCAGAGCCATTACCACTGTGATTTTCCTATGATACTTTCATACATATGTGACATATTTGGGTTTTGAGCATACATTGAACTTTTGTCTTCGCTACACTTATATCAGCATATATATTGCAGACATCTTGTTTTCAAAGCCATGTCAGAGACGGACTCAGATTATGAGCAGGAGTATGACAGTGATTCCATAGTAGGGCATTACTTGGGAGGATTTCATCTCCCGTGACTTCTTCACAGTGCCACAGCCGCCTCCCGAGGTAGTTCATGATGAGAGAGAGCCTTCACACCAGCCTGACATTCCTGAGATCGAGCATATCAGTGCTCCATTGTATGTGACATACTAGCGAGGCCACAGGGCCTTATTTGCAGCTACACGACGAGTACTATCTCCACCCGGGGTGGAAGGGGTCTCGTTGACTCCATCAGCAGAGCGAGTATTATCTCCACATGATGTGGAAGGGGTCTCGCCTTCTTCTTCAGCACAGGTATAGTTTCAGGACAGGGGCAAGAGGCCCATGCATGATGAGGGCCCTTCAGGAGGCCGGGACACTGATTTCATGTTCATCGATGTTGATGCGAGCTCTCCTAGCTCGAAATTGAAAGAGATCATCCAGGAGAAAAAGGTAGAGAATGACACGCTGAAAGAGAAATTGCAGAGGGCTCAGTGGGTGATAGACTACCTGGAGCAGTGCAACAAACAGCTAGAGGATGAGCACACACTTTTAGAACTGCGGCGAATCCGTGAGGATCGAAAATTGGCCCGGAAGAGACCTGGTGATATGACATCGGCTGATCGAGATTCTTGCCTCACGAATGTTAATATTCATCTGGAGAAGTTGTTGGAAAAGGCCAATAGAGATAAAGACATGCTTCGTCACATGAAACATCGCTATTGGGCTCGCATGCATGTCTGCAAAGCAAAAATGAAGATTCTAAAAAGGAGGTTGAGAAGAGCACTAAAACGGCGAAAGAGGCCTGATCCACTCCGGATTTTGGCCGAGGCTTCGTTGGATGGGCATGATACATAATGGAGGGTCTTCACTCCGAATTTGAGAAAATTCGGAGAAATTGTTGTCATTTTGAAATATTTTGGTCTCAAAACAGATTTTTCAGCTATACGAGTAGCGCGTCGACGCGCTCGCTTATGATTGGGACACTTGCTGGAGGAAAAATTTATATTTTTTGGTTTTTCATGGTAAGTTATGCATGCTCCAGTATGGCCAAAGCATTTCACTAAGTTCTGGATGATCAAAAGGGCCAAAAACACCATGAAAACCACCTTTCTGCCACCTTTTGCACCAGCACGAAGTACTTCTGGGAGAATGACGTTTTGGAGGGGAAAATGAGCTCCAAATTGGGAAATTCCACTTGGGTTGGATATCCAACATCCAGGGCTTTCCAAAGAGCTATCATGAGCTCAATTTGGATGCTGAGAAGTGCCCCAAAATCAGGCTGAAAGGCGCACTACGCATATAGATTTTTGGTCAATTTTTCACCTTCCAGCTCAGAATTTCGGCCAGTTGGACCAGTTTTGCTTGTGGATGTAACTTTTGAGTTATCTTGATGTAATATTATGGTTTGCATGTAACTTGGACTCATTTTTACCTATTCTAGATGATTCACTCCTAAAAAAGTAAAAATCAAGTGAAAGAATCAGTTTCCTTCCTTTTAGAGGCAAGTTGTTTGGCTGCCTATATTCTAGCTCCTTGTTTAGAATTAGTTGGAACTGCTCCTAGAAGGAGGAATTCGACCCCTAGAGGCATGGAAAGGGGTTAGGATGCTCTATATGATGTAATTTCTCAATCCTTTTCAGAGGTTGGATAGGTTGGACTCTTGGGAAGATTTTGGCACACTATTGTACATATTTTTCACATTTTGGCTAAGGAAAGATCAGAGGTTTTGCAGCACCTGTTGGGATTCTTGTGGCTTTAAGTTCTTGATGGTGTTTTCTATCAGTTTATTGTAAGTTCTTTCATGTTTGATGTATGCCATTCCCTTCTTATGCTTCTGAAACTAAATGACTGAGTAAATGAGGTTGAATCCATTGTTTATAGTGCTTTGCCTTTAAATTTGTTTAGTTTTACATGTTTTCGCCTGTTTGGAGAGGATCCATGTTCTCCATTGCCCTCTTCAGCTCCTTGTCATTCTGATCCATCCATGCACCTGATCAAAAGCATCAAGACTACTGCCTACCTCACCCCAACTCGAATTCTGCAAAGATCTGGCCTTATCCCCGAACCCAAAATTGTTTTTTCTCATTTCTCCAAGAAAAACCCAAAAAATCAAAATCAAAATTTTCTATCTCTTTACTAGCCTAAAATCAGTATTCATTGTTCATTATAAGTCATCTCAGCCCCTCTGAAGACCTTTTTCCGAGATAGACCCGGAGAGAGCCCTCTCCTGTCCTCATAGGGCTAGCTACGAGGCTGAGCGTGGTTTGATGTAGCCTTGAGTTTTACCTTATTTCAGCCTAAGGTAGATTTGAGTGCTAACAGAACAAACATGGATCTGAATGATAGCCCAGATCAGTCGCAGTCACCGTCAGAAGTTTGCACACAAATGTACCACTGTTGCTCTCCAATGAGGTAAATAGTAAAAGTAATTTTATTTTTACCATTTCAGACTTATTTATAAGTTTTTGAAATCTAATTAGGTTTTAAAAGTCATTTTTTATTAAAATTTTAATATATTTTGTCAAAAATGGGTTTTACACTTGCCTTTATGTGCAGCAACAGATTTTTACGCAACTTAAACGGTGACACGAGTTGTATTTTATAGCTTTTCGGACTCGGTAAATACACAAAAAAGTCATTTTGGAGTCATCTTTCAGCTCTTTTCTGACTCTCTAAACATGAAAATATTGTCGAGGCCCTTGTCATTTCGATCTCGTTAAAGTGGCAATGAAACGACATCTACCCAGTATACGTTTACCCCTTTTTCGGGCTGGGATAGATTATTTACGAAAAAGGAATACCCTAGCCTATCGCGACTAGGAGGTTCTCTCAGATTTTTTTTTCTACCTTTTCGGGTCTGGGGGACTATTTACGAAAAGGGACTGTTGGAGTTTAATTTTCCGTTGTCTTTTCAAACTCTCTAAACATGAAAAGATGATGAGTTCTTCCTTTGTTAGACTCGTTAAACCCTGATGACATTGGATTCATTCATAATGACGGTATCCGAGTTCCTCCTTCCTAGGGCTCGTTAAATGTACTAGGATGGACTTATACAACAAGAAAATGGTATCCTCTTCAAGCTTGTGTAGAAATAAAGAGGTACTCGCTAGAAATGGTGGGGAAAATGGAACCAACATCATTGTCGTGTCAGCAGTATGTCGCTCTTGAACATGGCACTTGTCTGCATTCGTGTCGGGTTGGGGATATCTCATCTCGTTTTTTCCACTTGCCTCCATGGGTTTGGGTGATCCCTTTTGACCTCTCATCTGCTCTTTGCCTTGTCATCATGACCCTTGATCTTTTGATGTCAAATACTGCCAAATCCACTGTCGTGCTGCCGATATGTTCAAGAGAAGTTGACCTCTGCAAATATCAACCTTTCTCTGATTCTCATCTGATCCTAATTCACAAAAACTTTATGTTCCTCTCTCTCATGTCGATGATGTGGGAAACACTATGGCCCACCTTCGATCAAGGTTGCTTCCTGTCGACTTCAGCTCATTATCCAGGAAGCTGGTCTAGAGACTCCCTTCCGGTACCTTGGAGCCTGCATGCCTCAATGGTAGGTTCTTCGCGTTCGGCATGAGGTTTTCATCATTGGCCTCCGATCGAGTGATTCTACGGGTGTTCGATGCCAGCTCATTGATTCACATGCTGTATATTGTACCTATAGTACCTTGAGGGCCATTTTCATCATTGGTGGTACCTCTCACGTCTGTTAACAACTTTCATCAATGGCTGGTAGTCAGGCGATGTTCTTGCATGTTCGACTTCAGGTCACATATTCGCATGCTTGAACTTGTACTTTGTTTGGGTCAAGATGGAGTGCAAGACCCTGGATTCCTGTCTGTTATAACCCAGGCTACGATTTTGTGGATTCTTATGATTAGTTACATGACTCACTGATTGGATGGCTGCGACCATACCTGAGTCTATTTATCGATCCTCACTGGATGGCTGCGTCCATGCCCTAGATCTGGATTATTGTATACTCTGTTATGGATGGCTGCGCCCATACCACGTATATATCATGTATCTGAGATATCAGTTGTATTTCTCTATGCACGTTTTCCGATGACGGACTGGTGTTTTCAGTTGGACACATTCTCGTAAAGCATTTCACCCCTCTCTCTCTTTCGAGCCTCATGCTTTAGGGGGCATCTGTTACACAGCAATTTGTCACCGTCTCTGCAACTCCCCATCCCGCACAATTGGAGGGCTCATTTCGTGACCTGTGAGCAGTGACATGACTTGAAACCACTTTCACGACATCCCTCTGAACATGAGCTTTCATTGCCCTGAAGACAACTCCTTGTGAAAAACCCTAAAAACACCCCTTTTTGCATTGGCGCGGGAAGACAGTTCAATACCCGCGCCAATGGGGGAAATCATTCAAATAGGGCACACCAATTGGTGCTCTGTCTCAGAGTCACACTCACGCCAGCCATTTTAAGAAGTGTTTTTTAAAAATAAATGGCAGAAGTTTTGTCCTAACCAATTCATAAACTGGTATCTAATTTGAGTTGGGAGGTTTGGCTCCGGATCTCCATGTAGAGGAAGTGGTTTGCCACCTCTCATGGAAGCTTCCTTGAGGATAGGGCCAATCCCATGATTATAGGGATCCCAAATCCCCTTCCTCCATCTATAAAAGCTTGCTCATCTCCCTTGCAAGCTAGTTCCCAAGAGCCATCATAGCCTTATGTTGTAAGAGCCTTGATTCATTCCCTTAAGGCCAAATCCAAGTAAGGAGATTATTTTCGAGACATCCGAAGAGAGAGGCTTGTCCCATCCCCGACAGGATTTTTTGAGACGTGTTCTGCTGGCGACCTCCCGAAGGAGAATTCAGCGTCAAAGCCAGGTTGTATCCTCCTTTGATTGATTAATGATAATCGACTATTGGTTATGGTTCCACTCTTGTTGTTGATCATGATGACGAGTTATGTCTTCTCTGACTGACATATAGTTGCATATACTGGATTTTACGCTTGCATTTGTTGTGTTTCTTGCGTGTGCAGGTGTCCGGTCATGGAGATCATGAGGATCATGATCTGCCAGAGCTAAGGAACGGGAGCGCTACTTTCTCTACAAGCGACAACATTGGATTCCAGGTAAACCTCCATCGCTAGTTGGTTTATTTGCAATTAGGAACCTGCACTATAGCGTGTGACGATTGTTGCTAGACTCGGTCTGGGCTAGTAGGGATCGCCTCTGTCCGTAGAGGGGATTTACCTCCACAACAGGAGGTTTCCCTTCTTCTCAATGACACAATACTCTACAATACAGTGAAATGGGGCTAGTTTGCTAGCCCATTTGACTGCTACTTTAGTCCTTCAAATTCTGCACGTCCTTAGGCCCAATACACCTACCCTTCTACCAGTCTTGTTTTCCTTCACAAGTACAAGAATTAGAGCTCTTCATTGATAGTCACCTAACAACCCTCCAATTGTACTTGGACTGCCATCAATTTTCCCAACCACAGTAAACTGTTTTATTGATCTAGTTCCCACAACACTGCCCTCATCTAGGGCTCTTCAAATATGCCACCTAACAGTGATTTGAGTCCTCTCAAAATCATTATTCTTGTGTGCCAATTTTTTGTTGTCCAATCTATGAACAAATCTGAACTACTTATCTTATCATCCTTCAAACAATTTGTAGATGACTGAACTAGGGTCACAAATAATCCATTAACAATCCATTCACTAATTGTTTATAGGCTTCTTCAGATCTTTGTCCAAAACTCCATGGATAGTCCAACAAAATCAACTCATCTTCATGTCAATTCATTCCTCATATGGCACATTTATTCTACTCCATCATCTATTCAGGTTCCATCTTCCTTTGGATTTTCTATCTCCGCACATACTTATGCAAACCATCTTCCAAATTTGTGGTATATATTGCGAGATAAACCTCTCTCTAAGGGTCACAACCCCTCTTCTTCTATGCAAATTTGTCACAGTATTAATGACATACCTTATGGATTGAACATGCTAGGAAACCTCCCTAAATAGGGAATTATACCCTGACTATCAAAGAGCATCAAATGAATCAATTTTCCTTATAGTTCAATGGAAAGGAGAAAAAATGTTGCTGGCAAGGTGTGATGGGGATCAAACTTCATTTCTGCCCTCATTCCATTTCATTTCATTCACCCTCTTTGCCCCCCTCATTTCCTCCATATTCTCCCATGCTTTGAAACCCATTCCCTACCATGCTTCTCTTCCATTTCATCTTCCATTTTGAAATATACATTACCTTACCTTTCTTCCGCCTTTCATGATCAAAGTGGGGCCCTCATCGCATTTCGCAGACTTTATGTATTTGGCATTGGAATTAAACTTTAAATAATGCGATCGCTAATTTGCGATATCACATTGTATTGTTTTACCTTGTGAGCGCCAGCAATCTATTTTATTTAGTTTGCGATGCGGTAAGTCGGCCGCACCTCAGCAGATCCACCCCATTACATAGCCATTGCAATAAATTTTTATATCATATAAAACTTCATAACACTGACCGCTTAAAAACCTTCTGCCGATTCATAACACTCCGCCAAATGCCAGTGGGCCCCTCTTCCCCGCACTTTGAAAATTTAAGGAGTTAACCCCGCAGCTTATAAATAAAACTTAAGATTTGCGATGTATGCATGCAATCCGGTCCCACTTCTTCCCTACCACATCACCCATCTCCTCCCCCACGCATCGCACTTCGCAGATTTTAGAGTTTACATATTCCACGCTTATAACTAAACACTACGAATTGCGATGTGCACTGTGGTCCCATCCCACTTACCCTCCACGTTATTTACCCTCTATGTCACCACCCCATCGCATCGCATCGTTGATCGTATTCTTTATAAACTAATTAACTGTAAAGGTTGTGAAGTGTGCGGATGCAATGCCACTTCATAACTAAATTCTACATAATTTCAGGTTTGGGTGAACGAGTTGTCACTATGTTTTGTGTGTATAAGGTCAATTAGGGACTACGAGGTTTATAGATGATTTCATGAATAAATAGGCCAAACTACCCGGTAATAAGCAAATGATTTCCACCTCATCACTCCATCGTCATCTTTAAATCCGACAGCCTACATTTCATTCTGACTCCCCTTTACAATCCTTACTTTATCCTTGAAGGGGGGTCCGGAACGAATGGTTTTCAAGAAAGGGACCCCCTTATGTGTCAATATCTCATGAATTCGTACCACCACCCCCCCCCCCAACTTTTATATTACCACTTACCACTTCATAAGGGTCCGAAATACCACTTTTCTCTTGCAAAACCGTTTTCCCCAAATGAAAAACCATTTTTTAGCCAGTTTTACCATTTCGTTTTCGAGGGAGATTCCGGGTAGATGGGAACGAATTTTGAAAAAAAGAGAGAATTTTTTATTCAGCACGAGCCAAAGAAAAAAATCCTCTCCCATATTTTTCACAGGTGCCTTTAGTTGGGATAATCAAAAGCCATCTCTCAGCCCTATTTTTCGGATTTCCGTTTTTTCTGTGTTGGTCATGATTTTGTGGCGATTGTTGTGGAGCGCTGGAGATGAATTTTGAAAATCCAAGAGAGGTTTTTGACCAGAACGAGGCAAAGAACAATAAAATATATCATATTTTTCATAGGTGTCATCGTTGGGGACAAACAAATGTCTGATTTGACCTCTATTTTCAGCAATTTCGCCCATTTTTCATGGCATGACAAACATCCCAAGATTTTCAGGAATTTGTTTTTTGATGATGGTTCTTAGATGTGAATAATATATTTCGACAAAAATTTTCCATAAAAATAGTGCCAGATAGTATGAAATTAGGACAACAAAGCAATCAGCGCCACACTGGAGTTAATGATCCAGCCAAGGCGGTGCAAGAAAGGCTGGGACAGACATCAATTTTGCCTCACTTTGTCTTTTCGGAATTTTAAAAGCCCAATTACGTTCACATTATAATTCAAGAAGGGTCATCGAAGTTCATACAACCAACGGTGGCTAACAAATTCACCTCATCATAGCCTTGCATGGCCATACTTGTCCATTTTCTGCTTAAATTGTAATCAATGAAAGTTTTCCGGGGTAGATTAGGGCAAACTGACTTAGTTGTTAGTTAAATACCACTAGAATTCTCATTATAAAAGGTTGGATATTTTAGCACCTGTATTGTAAGAACTACTATTGAAGCACTTTAATTTTTGAAGCTGGACATCAATAATCAAAGACCTTTTACAGGATTCTTGAGTTGTGTCAAAATGGTGATGTGTTTCATCTTTGTTTAAATGCTTCCATTGTTTTCTATGCTGTGTATCTGCTCATCTAATTGTAAACCATTGCAGATATTGCTAACATGTGCTAGATAGTTCGAAGGCATGTAAAATATGCTAAGATGTGTCAAGTGTTAAGCCATGCCAATATTTGCAATGGTGTGACAATACATGCCAGGGACTATCAAGGAAACAAAAAGGAGAAACAAGTTAAAATACAAGGAAATGAGCACATCATAGGGTTCATAAGTCATCAATTTACATTTTCCAAGAGGGGCATGCTATGCACACCAACACTAGGTGGAAATGAGTGTCAAGTGCCAAGTGTTAGTGCATTCTAAGTGCCAAATCATCCTCTGTTACTTCTCTTCTACTTTCCAATAGCTGATCTCAAATAACTTTAATATTAAACCATGCCAAAGCATATTGAGGCATCTTAATGAATGCTATACATGATAATGATCATGGCCTCTTTAGGACTACATGTCTCTTCGCCCCCTTATCAAATGATCTCCTTCTCACTTGATGTTATTTCCTTCATCCTAAGGACTCCTTAAATATTTTTTCCTAGACCTCTTACGAACCTTCTAGAACTTACGGGTTTTGTCCAGTTAGAAGTTAGGAAATATTAATTTTCATTTTTAATTTTCTTTTAGATTTTAAAGTCTGTCTTGGGTCCAAAATCCCTTTTCTTTGCTTCTATTGCCACAAACCCTTTTGTGACCAAACTCACACAAAGCCATCTCACTAGGCTTGTGGAGTACCTCCCAAGCTACACAATTCAACAATATACTCTAGTTGTAGTAACTATAACTTGGTCAAGCTCTTGTAGTCAAGCGAGGGCTTGGTTGGGTTCCAAAGTTGAAAATTAAGTAAGGGTAGTTGTGAGGGCATGATGTATAGGGAGGGTCAAGGCATGCAAAGGAATGAAAAGGCATGCTAACACATGTCGGACAATGTCAATGCATGTTGAACTAGAGTTTTAGGGAGTGTTGGGGCATATCAAGGGATAACTAGGTCAAAATGCATGGAAAGGAACAAATAAGAGTGTATGCAAGGGAGTGTTAGCGAATTCAAATGTGCTAAGAAAGAAGTGTGTTAGGAGAAGTTTAGAATAGGATTTACAGGAGGCAAGCCTACGGTTGTTATAAAGGGTTCAACATAGCAATTTTAGACAAAGGGAGATCACTTTGTGCTAGGCACAACATTTTTTTTCCTTTAGTTACTTTTTTTATATGAGATGTGGCACACTTTGGATACATGCTCATGTTTTAAACTATTTTAGATAATTGCATATTGTACATTGTTTTGTATAAGTTTTGGGGCACTCAGCTTGTGTCAGCTTATATCTTGTGTGCCTTGTGAATATTGTGGTTATTGAAAACTCTCAGTTAATGTTCTATTGTTTATATGAACTAAACATACATGTGAAATATTGCCTGTGTAAGCTATGTTGCTTAGTTGTTTTATAGCCATGGCTAGATCATGTGATCCTTGTCTTTGTAAATAGTTAAGTGGGACAAGTTGAGATTGGACATGAGTGGCATAAGATGAGTTATAGGAAGTCTTAGGTGAACAAAGCACAATCTACTTGTAATAGGTGCAATTGGTCAAGTTGTTGGGCTTGAAGCAGGCCAACGTTTTCACATGAACTACAGTAGCCAAGGACTTGATTGGGTTCCCAAGTCTTGAAAAAATGTAAAGGCTTGTTGTGAGGACATGAGTCCCAAGGCGTGCTAGGGAATGCTAAGATGTTCCAGATAGTGCGAAGGCATGTCAAACATGATAAGATGTGCCAAGTGATAAGGCATGCCAAGATGTGCAAGGGTGTGTCAATGCGTGCCAGGGACTGTCAAGGCAACAAAAGGGAGAAACAAGTTAAACTACAAGGAAATGAACACATAAGAGGGTTAATTAGTCATCAATTTACCTTGTCTAAGAGGGGTATGCTAGGCATACCAACATGACTATGCGCCAATAGGTGCCAAGTGCAAAGTCTTAGTGCATTCTAAGTGCCAAGTCTTCCTTTGTTGCTTCTCATATACTTTCCAAAAATTGATCTAAAATAAATTTAATATTAAACCGTGCCAAATCATAACAAGGCATCTCAACGTGTTCCATACATTTTAAGACTTTCCAAGCACCAACACGTGCCAAGCGCCAATATGTGTCAGGGACTATTATGCATGCTATGAAGTGGAATGGCACGTTGAAGACTGCTAAGGTGTGCTAGAGAGTGCTAATGCATGTTTAGGAGTGTTAAGGAGTAATAAGACAAAACATTAAGGGAGCACTAGGTCAAAATTCATGGAAGTTAATGAATATGAGGAACGTGTGCCAGGGACTAGTGTTAATGAGTGTTAGCTGTCATGCCAAGGAGGGAGTGACAAGGTATGCTAAGCATTGGTAAGGCATGCTAGGGAATATCAAGGCATGTAAAGAAGTGCAAAAGTGTGCTAGGGAGTTCCAGGGTGTGCTAATTATATGTTCCAAATAGTTCCAAGATATGCCAATACATGTCAGGTGCTAAGGATGTGCAGGGTGCCAGGGTATGTCAATATGTGTCAAGAAGTGTCAAGGCAACAAAAGGAAGAACCAATCCAAAATGTAAGGAAATGAACACATAAGAGGGTCAATAAGTCAGGACTTTATCTTTTTCAAAAGGGACATGCTAGTCACACTAATAATAGGTCCCAATACATGCCAAGTGGCATTGTATGCCAAGTGCTAATGTATGTCAATGCGTTTAACCAAGGTGTTCCAGGGCATGTTAGGGACTACATGCATGCTAACACATGCTAGGAGAGTTCCGTGTTGTGCTAGCGCATGCCACCATGTGCTTTGGCATCAGTTTCATGACAAGATGTTCTAGGTACAAATATGTTCCAAGACATGCGATGTGCTAAGAAATGTTAGTGTGTGACAAAGCATTAATTTAAGGTGTGCTCGAATTGTTGAGGGGTGTTAGGTCTTTCTCATTAATAGAATTGGCAGAGCTTGATTATGTATTAAATAATATATTTCCTATACACTCTAGTGGAACTTTATCTAAAGGGAATTTTATAGATAATAAAATTAATAGATATGAATCATGTGTTGACTCATAGGAAAACTCTATTCGACTAGTGATTACTTAAGGGAAATGATACACACTAATTACTTCTTAAAAAATTCACTGATTATAACCAATATGGCCTTGGAAATATCATAAAAAATACTCCACAATAATGGCCTTAAATTGTAATATTTTGAAAAAAAAAATATTAAGAGGCATATAGCGTCATCAAAAACTCATTGGAATGATCAATGGTGACGAAAATTTTTTTATCGTCACCAAAAGTAACAAAAAGAGCATTGGTGAGGGTCATTAAAAGTTCGTCACTAGAAGTGTCACCAAAGAGAGAATTAGTGATGGGCCTTTAACGACCCTCACCAAAAGTGTCATGGAAAATGGCTTTGGTGACGAACCTTAAAGGACCATCACTATATACATTTACAATGACGTTTTTTTAAGGACCGTCACCATATGTGACATTGGTGACGGACCTTAAAGGTCCGTCACAAGCATGACCCTCACCAATGTCCTTTTTTCTTGTAGTGTGCCATCATTTTGATCACGTTTGTACCCATTGTTATCTTTCATATTCTAATAAAATGGCTTAGCATTTCTTTATATTTGTAGTGTTTTTATGACGTCTCTCTATTTGTTGTAGTCATGTGTTTATGTTGCTTTATATTATTGTATATTTCCCATTCGGAATATTTCAGTGGTACCAGAGCTCATAGAATTGGCTCAACCTATGGAGTAGATTGTCTATGACACCAGAAGAAAAACCATATATCACTTCCCGGGGAAGGAAGTAAAAGGACCAAGAGTGTAGGCTTGAGACCACTTTTAGAGAGGGAGAATGCATTTCGGTTGTGGACATAGAGGAGGAAGGACTGATGGTAGGAGAAAGAGACGAAGGGAGGGAGTTCGGGGAACTTGTCCTAAAATATATGTAGGAGTTGTCTAAGAGAATAGAATAAATGGGGTAGAATCTTACCGCCAACCAGAGACAAAGTGAAACCCCAAGGGGTTTGCACATCGAAGAAAGGTCTGACACTTCCCACCATCTATAGGAGCAACTCATAGCTACTCCCCCACGTTCCATGATGCCCACATTTCTAGCTACAGGCACGAGGGCAGGAGCATCTCAGGAACTAGAGCCGGTTCCTATGGGGGATTACTTTTCCGAATATCAGTCCTATGGGAAAGAGTTTGGAGAGGCCCTCTCTTTCCGTGATTTTTTTCAGCCCAAGAAGGACAGTAGGCCTTGTAACCAGAATACAGGGAACATATACACACAGGATGAGGATTTATAATGTACAGTGGGAAAATTTTTCCTGCCAACATTTGAAAGATCCTCCAAATGCTCGGCAAAGGCTTGGGTGGAGAAGTTGAATATCTATTTTCAGCTTAATCAGATGGCATAGGGAGAGACCGTCAAGGTGGCAATGCTGCACTTAGAGGGAGAGGCCCGTGATTGGTGGTTCCAAGGGATGGCCACGCTGGGTCACTTAGCAGTGACAACTTATGTAGAATTTACACGAAGATTGGTAGAGCGGTTTGATCGGAGGGATCTGGAGGAACACTTTGTTGAGCTGACCAAGCTCAAATAGACCAGGATCCCGAACACCTACTTTTCCGAGTTTTTTAGACTCTCCGTGATGGTAGCCGACTTGTCTTCGGCCCAGATTATATACATGTTAATTGATGGGTTGGCAGAACCTCTGCGAGGGTTAGTTAGATCTACGAGGCTGGCTACACTTCACGGTGCAGTTGGGAGGACCAGGGATTTGCAGGATGCCCTACCCAGGACCAGAGCTCCTTTCCCCAAGAGATCGAAATTTCAACCGAAGGGGAAGGACACGAGGGTTCCACCTCCAAAATAGAACCAAGGCCTGGGGCCTTTGGTTGATGAGACCTGGATAGACCTTAGACGAAAGAAGCTATGCTTCACGTGCTAGGAGTCGTGGGCACCAAGACATTGTTGTGCCACTAGGAAGGTACACTACATAGAGTTGTTCTCCGACAGTGATGGGGAAAAGGATGCATATGAGGAGATGGAGAAAGGAGGTAGCGATGTCATATAGAGAGGGGATCATCCACCAACTCCACCACCAGGAGCAGGAGGGGTAGTGTTTGCACCTACTGGGGGAGTCCTTGCTTCCTTGCAAGGGGTTCCCAAATACTTGACACTGCATCTTTGGGGTACTATGCAGGGACAATGTGTTTCAGTATTAGTGGACAATGGAGCTACCTACAAATTTATTGATGCACAGTTGGTAGAGTAGAGGAGCATACCAACAAAGAAATTTGATGGGTTTTCAGTATTGGTACCAGGTGCCAGAACCATGCAGTTTGCCAGGTATGTGCTAGTTTTGGCAGTAACTATGGGGACTTACACTGACGAATCATTTCTTTGTGGTTGAAATTATAGACACCAACATGATACTAGGAGTGCAGTGGTTGATCACATTGGGGAAGGTCCCTACAGATTTGGAAACCTTGGAGATGGAGTGGACAGACAAGAAGACCGAGAAGAATGAGATGATTCGAGGCATGCACACTAAACCACCACATATAGTTTCAGTACACCGGATGGAGGTTGAATTTAAAAAAGGAGATATAGGGTGGGAAGTAGATCTTCATGTTTAGGAGGCAGGGTATACAGGGAAGGTCATGCACCCAGATGTGCAATTGATTTTGGATAGGTATGCCACAGTTTTCAGAGATATACTACCAAGGCAACCACCGGATTGGAGGTTTTAGCACACGATCGAGCAGGAGCAGTGATTCCAAGATGTGATTAATACACCATATAGGCATCCTAAAGCCTACAGGGATGATATTGAGAGAGCCATCCATGAGTTCTTAGCACTGTGACACGTTCAACCCAACACTAGCCCGTTTGCTTCTTCTGTTGTACTATTAAAGAAGAAGGATGGCACACTGAGGATGTGCATCGACTATAGGGCTCTGAACAAGAAGACCATGAATAATCGATACCCCATCCCACATATTTATGAGTTGATGGATGAGTTGAGGGGATCGAAGTTATTCTCGAAGATTGATATGAGATTAGGTTACCATCAGATTCGCGTGAGGGACCATGATGTTCACAAGACCACTTTCATATGTCACTACGGCCACTTCGAGTTTTTGGTGATGCCCTTTCGGCTAACCTATGCAACAGCTACCTTCCAGTCTTGCATGAAACACATCTTCCATGGTCAACTGAGGAAGCTTGTGCTAGTATTTTTCGATGACATCTTGATATACAACTGGACGTGGGAGGAGCACCTGCAGCACATTGAGGCTGTACTGTGCATACTAGAGGAGAAAATTTTCTATGCTAAGCTCTCCAAGTGCGAATTTGGGTTGACGGAGATGCTATATTTTGGTTACATCATTGGTGTGGAGGGAGTGAGAGTCCACGAGGAGAAGATCCGAGCCATCCAAGATTGACCAGAGCCGAAGAACGTGATTGAACTTCGAGGATTTTTATTCATTTGTACCTACTACCGGAAGTTCGTCAAAAGATTTTACCAACTTGCTACACCCCTCATAGATCTTACTAAGAATGGGGCATTCGGTTGGATAGACACAACACAAAGGGCTTTTAATAGGCTTAAGGAGGTGATGAGTAGTTGCCTAGTTTTGGTGTTTCCGGATTTCACACAGCCTTTTTTCCTTGAATGTGATGCATCTGGAGAGGGGGTAGGCGCAGTCTTGATGCAGGAGGGCCACACCATAGATTTCGAGAGGAGGAAGCCATTGCCGCATGAGAGGTTGTGTCACATATATGACAAGGAAATGCTAGTTATCATGCATGCACTAGCCAAGTTTCGATAGTACTTGGTGGGGAATAGATTTCGGGTGACCTGACCACAACATCCTTCGATTCTTTTTAGAGCAGAAGAAATTGCAAGAGAGGCAGCAGAAGTGGGTCACCAAGATCTAGGCATACGATTTTGAAATTCAGTATGTCAAAGGAAAGAACAACGTGGTGGTCGATGCTCTTTCACACAGACCGACAACGTTGTCTCTGATGAGTTTAGACATAGATTAGAGGGCTCAGTTGTTAGTGGAGTACTCCAAAGACCGTTTTCATGCGAGATCTTGGATGGAAAAGTTACAGATGACAAATAAAGGGTGATGGATGAGGTGATATATTTCAGGGATCAAATATTCTTGATTGGGAGTTCTCATCTTAAGGAGAAGGTGCTACATGCCTCACATGACTCACCATTATCAGGCCACCAGTGGTTCACCAAAACCTACAGGGCCATCAAGGAAAGGTGCTCTTAGAATGGCCTCAAAGAGGATGTACTCTGGCATGTTATGGAGTGCAAAGTATGTTAGCGAAACAAGGAGGAGACGAGCCATCCAGCGGGATTACTACAACCACTTCCCATTCCAGAGGGGAAATAGGAGAGCATTTTGATGGATTTCATCACAGGGTTGCCTACAATGCAGGGCAAGGATTGTATCTTTGTAGTCGTTGATCGACTAAAAAATTATGCACACTTCTTCACCATATCAGTACGATACACATCAGTACAGGTGGCAGAGTTGTTTTTCAGGGATGTTTTCAAGTTGCATGGTCTTCCAAAGGCCATTGTTAGTGACCGAGACAGCCGTTTCATGTTTGGATTTTGACAGGAGCTCTTTCATTTGGTGGATACAGAGTTGACTTTGAGCACCAATTATCACCCTCAGATAGATGGGTAGACAGAGATAGTGAACAAGTGGCTGGAGGGTTACTTGGGGAACTATGTTACAGGGCAGCAGAAGGCATGGTTACATTGGTTGCACTTGGGAGAGTACTGCTACAGCACTACTTTCCATATGTCCATTGGTATGTCTCCATTTTACGCTTTATATGGATATCATGCTTTTTCTTTTTCTAACGTGATTTTTGGTGTTAGTAAGGCCCCCAGGGCCAAATACTAGATCCAAGAGAGTTAGGATATACTCCAGGCTCTTAAGGACAACTTAGCTACAACACATAACCAACAAAAACTGTATGCTGACAGAGGACGGGTTGAGAGGAAATTTCAGGTAGGTGACTTGGTCTACCTATGGCTTTAGCCATACCGGTAGTCCACGCTGAAGCAGAAAGGGGTCAAGAAGCTCAAGCCCTGCTTCTATGGACCATACAGGGTGATACGTAGGATTGGGGAGGTTGCATATGAGCTTAATTTACCCACAAGTAGCAGGATCCATAACATATTCCATGTATCCTTCCTTAAAAAGGCATTAGGGAAGCAAGTGACTGCAATCGTGGAGCTTCCACCAATAGATGATGAGGGGCATTTGGTGTTACAACCCAAAGCCATCATAGATACTGGGGAGAGGTAGCTGTGGAGCAGGACAATTAGGGAGTATTTTGTGAGGTGGTGGAACTTGCTAGATGAGGATGCCACTTGGGAGAGTGAGAAGATTTTGCAGCATCCATCCTTGCGGTTGCTTGAGGAAAAGCAATGTTTTGGCGGGGAGGACTATAATATTCCCAATTAGCAGCAACTAAATTGGTAATATTAAATTTTGGGGTCGTTTGCTTTTATAAAGATAAGCCAATTAATAAAGAGGGTAAGAAGACACTTAACCTACACTTGGGAGATAAAAATTCCCTAAAGCCACTTGAGCATGTTATTATTTGATAGCATGGGGCACAAGGGTCGAAGTGGAAGCGTGGCCAAGAGGGACAACACAATTATGGTGGGGACCTAGGTGCGAGCAAATCTCTCCAAGCATAAAGAGAGGAATAGACTCCTCATTCATTCATTGGACTATGCATATTTTGATTTGTGTCTTCTGACATCAAGCACACTTACACTATTTAGTAAATTTTTCAAGTGTTGTTCAGCACGTGGGTGTCTCCGAGAGGAGATCCCAACTTCAACCCCCGGTGACTTCAAGTGCCTGCTTGGGTGAGGAGTTCCATCCTTTGATTTTCAAGTGGGAGCCATAACATCACAACCAGGGATTACGCACCTATTTTATGACACAGTATCGAGGAGAGATCACGCAGTTCTTAGAGGAGGTAGTACCGAGGTTAGAGATTTAGCAGGGGAACATCCCCAAACAACAGCTCCATGCCAGCAACAACAACAGTTCCAGTAGCAACAGCCACAGTAGCATCAGGGGTTATGCAGTCATAGAGAGAGCAACCATTCCTTGATTGATTCTCAAAGTACTCCCAGCTTTCCCAGAGCAATCCAAGGTTCCATCATTTTGATCACCTTTGTACCCATTGTTATCTCTCAGATTCTAACAAAACAGCTCAGAATTTCTCCCTATTTGCAGTGTTTTTATGATGTCTCTCTATTTTTTGTAGTTATGTGTTTATGTTGCTTTATATTACTGTCTATTTCCCATTCAGAATATTACAGTGAATTCCTCTCTAATCCTCGCAAGGTTCTTTGTTATGCGCATAATACATTTCGGCCATCATGTACCCCTTATGGCCTCATATATTAGGGGGCATATATTATAGCATTATTTATCACCTCTATATACTTTATGACTTATGAATTGGCCTTGGGAAACCCTTCCATTCAGACTTGATCACAATTCTTAAAAAATAGTATTTTAAAATCCATATGCGACTCTGCCTAGTTTTTCCACGTGCAGACGCGAGTCCATCCATAGCTGACCCACGTATGCTATTTAAAATATTAAAAAATATATAATTTCCCTATTAATGAGGCATGGTTTATGATTTTTCCTGTAACTTAACTACCCCATCCCGTGGCCTAACCGTTCCCCAACTGAAAAAACTAATTTTAGGAAGTATAAATACACCTCAAGGGAATGGCCTAAGGGTGGAGAGAGAGAATGCTATTGATATTATAGCCTGTTATAGCCCTGATCAAGTCTAATATTTCCCTATTCCTCTTGCACTTCCCAAGTTTAGGAAAATATTTTTTCCTTGTGATGATCACTCCCACTTTATGTGAAATCCTTTGTGCACCATTTATGGAAGAAGCTTTGTGAGGCTAGGGCTGGACGGATCCGGAGGATGGTTTTGCTCAAGGTCATGGCAGATCTCAGGTGATTTCTCCACTTTATCTTTACATCTTATGAATAAAAGAGGTAATTTCCTATTCGTGATGACTTTGTGTTATATGTCTCATATACATGTTAGATGATCTTGAATGGTTTATTTCATTTTAATTTTATGAGATTATATATGCTAACATGCTGACATCTATGACATATATATTGTGAAACTAGTTTGTGTGCTCTATCTTGATTGATTTTTAGGTTCTAGAGCACGAGGAGTAGCAGAGGGTTTGCACCCTACGGGATTGACCTCAAACGAAGGATAAACGGGTAAGGTACTCTATCCTCATTTGTCTAGTTCAAGCATAAAAAATGATAATTAGAGTGCTTATTGTGATGATATGCCATCCACTCTGTTAGGTACCTCCACCCAGACCTTAGGGTAACTTTGTCCGTAACAATATTTAATTCGCTAGACCTCTCACTAGTTCCTCCATCAGTTAGAACTAGTTAAACTGATTTTTATCTCAAATAATTAAGTTGAATAATTACAACTCAAAATAAACTATAACTGGACCCCCTAAAACTTAGAGATAACTCTACATGCCTCTAGTTTGACCCTCAAATCGAACTTATTGAGCTAACTAAGTCTTCCTAACTCAGTTAACACTTACAAGTTGTCATGTGATGTGGAACTATAATTTCCTTCTAATTTAATTAAGGGAAAGTTCAATTATAAGCCTCTTGTTATTGCCAATTTCAACACATTTCTCTAAAATCAATATGTCTTATTAAATTAATATGTTAAATCAAAAGGTCTAATAAAAATATTGGTTTTCTATGGATTTATGTACTTGGAACATTGGGTAATAACATAGGCAAAGGATGGCATGAGAACTTCTCAGTCCTTCTGTGCACAACTTTGTTGGTAGTTACAAGTATTTCATATCATACATTACCCCTTTTTCATATTAATTTCTAACTTCTTTATTAAATCCCTAAATTATACCCTCCCGTATAGTATAAAATCCTTTTTATATTAAATAACCCATAAAACCCACTATTTATTGTTTGAAACCAATGTAATTATGTCTCACGTGATGAAATAATCCTCACCCTTATTCCCATTGGTTTAAATTGATCAATAATATAAAATACCCCGCCCCCTATGGTTATTAAACACTAATAAAAGAGTTTTTAAACCATATAATAAGACCTGTGCCTGTGCATTGGTTAGAACATTGTTTAAAATGTTTTAATTAAAACTTATATAACATTGCAACCCCTGCCATTATATAAGCCTAAGGTTTAAAATTTACTAAATGCATATTTATAAAGTTAAAACTCATCCCTGCCGAATATATAAACCATGGACCCCACTCCATCCCGATGTAACTTTCACAATAGATCTTGGCCATTCGCAATCGATCCTCATGAACTAATGGCTAACAAACAAAATCACAAATAAAGTTGCATGCATTAAACCTTTTCATTTCCATGCGAAATGGGTAGTTTTATTGTTTTCTCTCTCCTTGACGTAGAAAATTTTTAATGGATCGCATTTGATCCGTCTGAAACCATTAGCACCGAAGTGGCGCGCGATAACCACCTGTGGTTTTTCATTTATGAAACGTGAAAACCATCTTCCTGACCGATTTGACATTCATTTATTGTATGTAAATTAAACCTAATTTTCCCAATAAACCTTTGAAATCCACTGTTTATCCCTTATTTCTATGTGTATCCACTGTATATGCTTTTCTGACTCTGAAAACATGTATTTTCCACTGTTTTATTGCCCAGAACCTGCAAATTTATGCATGAACGTATTGAAGACTACCGAGGAGCTTTGAATTGCTCCAGAGATAAAAAAGACACCATAGAATCTGTTCAAAAACCTTCAGAGACATCCTCAAAGCTCTATACCTGCATATAACAGGTATTTCTACAAAATTCGAGCCTATTATCAGTTTTAAAAGACCTTTAATGAAAAATTTTAGTCAGAATTAAATTCATCAAAACAAGCCTATTAAAAAATCTAAACAAAAAGGCGAAACCCTGTCAAAATTTCTGCAAAAACCCTGTTTTATGCTGCGCACTGTTTTGAATGAAAAACTTGAGTTTATATAGTTTTTCTAAACTGTTTAAAAATATAAATTGAGCCCAGAAATCCTTTGAAAGTAGCCAAACCATCTGTGCTATTTTCAAAATATTCTTAGCCCTGTTATCCATTGAAAAACTCAAGAAACCCTTGTTTCTTGTTTATAACCAGTGAAGGTTTGAAAATCAAGTTGAAGAGTCCAAAATTGAAAGAAAAAAACCCAAAGAAAGACCATATTCTGCCTATTTTAATCCAAGAACCTCTGCCAGAGTCAAAAAATACTTCTGCAAACTATTTAATCTTGCAGAAGAATCCAGAAAAGCCAGAAAGCAGATTTTTGTAGTCCAAAAAGCCTCAAAATGCCTAAACCTACTCTAGTTGCATCTTCTAAGACTGCCATAGTTATAAATCCTCTACAACCCCATGTTGTAGATATTGAGCACACTCCATTAGCAGATGTTGACTATAAGATAGCAAACGCTATTGTAGAAGTCAATTTGTTGGAACTTCATAAATGGAATTATGAAAAATATTTAGATAATGTTGAAGAAGTTGAAATTTGGGAATCACACTTGCCCAAATATGTGGTTCCAGTTACCCACTCATGCCCAGAGATCATTAGGTTATGCCATCATCATTATATGCCTGAGCAAACAGCAATAGTCAATGCCAACAAAGAAGTACTTTTCACCATTACTGTTGAATCCATTAATCAAATGTTACAGCTCAAACCTGATCCTCAAGCAGTTCGTATGTCCATTGAAGCACTTACCAAGCTATATATTGGCCTTGAATTTCCTAAAATATTCCAAGTCTTCCAAATATTCATGCCCTTACATGTATAAATTCCTCAAATCAATTCTCCATATTCCACTTCAAGATTTCCAGAGGGTTCTAGACATGTCATCTCCATGCTCTCCTTCATCCTAAGGTACTTTAATGATGAACATACAGATGAATCCATTTTAGGTTTCCTATTCGCTTTCACACTAGGACAACCTCCATCTGTTATCTTTCATTATGTTGGGTATATTGCTGACAATATTCATGACCAATTTTTTAAACTGCTAATTGAAGGAATATTCAGATACACATCTTTCCTCTTCCACATATTCTTATATTTTCAAGCAGATAATTTTCCATTAACCCTTCAAAAGCTTGACATAGAAGGGAATCCTCTTTCAGTTATTTTCTGGACCTCTTTGATCAGGAAAGAGTCCACAGAGTTCACGTATGCATAGTATTCAGATTCCTTCATCCATCCATTGATTAAAATGTTAACAAATACTGAACAACCAAGGATAAATGATGCGATGAAGAAGATTTTACAGTTATCAGAGAAAACCAAGACTGGTGATTGGTAATTGTATGAAAAGCACATTAAGATTAGTGTGTTTGGATCTAATTTGTTACCCTACAAGCTACCCAAATTTGTATTAATGTGGGTTTTTGCCTTGGAGTATATCAGGCAAATATTAAACTCTGATTCTATCAATTTCCTGGCATAAAAGAAGAAAACACAGTTTAAATTGAAGAACCAAGTGGGACCATTCATTTGAAATCATAGAGATGCAGAGGCAGAAGCAGCAAAGCATTTATTAGAGTACATATTTGAAGAGAGCTTTTCTTGGAATTATGATCCACAAGGGATACTGAGTAAAATGAGGGTTAAGTGTAAACTGACATCCTTCATTCATGAGAAAAAACCAAGGATATAAAAATATGCCAATCAGATTGAGTGGACAGAAAATACTTTAGTAGATGCAGTGAAGAAAAGTGACACTAGTCACACTTTAAAAATTGCAGATCAAACAGAAAAAGCCACCAAAAGGGTCAAAGAAGAAGAAAATTATGTTGTTGAAACCACTACTGAAAATAAGTTCAAAATAAGATATAATAAAAGGCCCAAAACAGATCCAGTGGGTAAAGAGAAGGTAACCATTGATGTTGAAGAAACAGATCTCCTAGATACCAACACACTTGCTACCACTGTTATAAAAAATGAGCAAAATACAGAGAATAGAAATGAAGAACAGGCTGATAAGGGAAATACACAGTTGATAGAAAAAACAACAGAACATGGAAGAATCATCTCCACAAACAACTGGGGGAAAAATCTAGATATCAGAGAAAAGTACAAACAGATCAAGTTAAAAAATGAGGAGATTAAAAATGATATCTACTCTCAATATCTGAAACAAACACAAAGTGTTCAAAATAGACATTTATCTGTCTTTGATTACTCAAATAAAAATCTAATCATGTCTGTATTGCAGCCTACAATAAAAACTCCAAAGATAGTGGCAGATTACAAGAATATTGATTTAGAAGTCCAAATAGAAAAAATTCATGCTCTTGATCAGATATAATTTCATAGACAGAGTTCAGATATGTTGTATTCCACTGTTACAACCAAAGCAATGAGTGTTCAGAAACTTCAATACACTATCACAAATATGAAATATCAAATGAAACTTGACAAAGCATCCTTATATGTTAAAGATATAAGAATTAAATCTTTAGAAGAATTGGTCTTGCAGGTTGGATATGACCCTGCAAATGTCAAAGCAGCAGAGCAGTTAGTGAAGAAGAAAAATGAGGACATTGCAGCATTGAGGAAACAATTTGAATTGCCATCAAGTGAACATCCTCAAGATAAGGAAATAATATAAGGACAGAATGAGAAGGATGACATGATGAATTTGATCTTTCAGCTGACAGCACAGATCAAAGAAATGGAGATTCAAATGGATAAGCTTGTCCATGAAAAAGAAACACCAAAAACACTAGAAATTCCTTCAGTTATTCCTATGGTCACTACAACTGTGCCATCAACTCTAGCAGAAGATTTGGCACCCAAAGAGCCACTGGCTACTGCAGTTCCAGTGACATCATCTACAACATTAGCTACAAAGTCATCCACTACAGCAGCTCACCCTACAGATGAGGCCAACAAACTAGTGAAAGCTATGGAAGAAATGTCACGTCAGACAAGTGAAATTAGCAGATTGAAAAAAATGGTTGATAACCTTGAAAATACAAACAAGTTGGCTCAAATAAATGCCAAAACACATGAAAAAAGGCTATTAGACTAAATGAAGAATTGAAGAAGTTACAAAAGGAATTAACCTTAAAAGAACAAATTTCATATGTGAAAAATCATTTATGGAACAAGATCATTGAAGCCATCAATGATGTGTGGCCCTCAATTCAAGTGATTTTTGAACAGAGAGATTTACTCAAAGAAGCATTAGTAAAAATTTAGAAGACTAAAGATGAAATTGATAACAAACTAGCACAAGCAATAGAATTGATCAAGTTTCTTAATAGCAAAAACAAGCAAGAGCTAGAAACTTGATATTACTGAGGGGACTGAAACTATCCTTGAGATAAAGAAAGTCATCACCAAGAAGAACCTGATTGAGCAGCTTGAGGAGAAATGTGAAAATATGAACATCACCATAACCAGGTTTATGGCCAAATTTGAGAATTTGAGGTAAAGAAGTTTGCCTAATATTTTGGTCATCAATGATAAATTATTGCCTCGGGAGGATTACAATAAAAAGATCAGAGAATTTGCAAAGGAGCAAGTTGAAAAGTTAGGTGGACAAGGTACTCCAATAGGAAAAGTCTTACTCAGAAGCTTTGAGGATTTATTTTATTTGTATCATGAGATAAGACACTTGTTTGTCATTAAACCAACTTTTTCCAAGTATACAAAAGCAGATGAGAATTTCAGAAAATTAAAGAAGATCCAAATTCGAAATGATGAAGATTAGTAGTCATTAACAGATTTACTATGAAAGGTAAAAAGGCAGAAAGATAAAAGAGAAAAATAGTTTGTTGAATTGCAGTCAAAACATATTTTTATTACAGCAGTAAACATATTTTACAGTGGTTAAGAGTATCCGAGTTTAAAAAAGTATCAGAGATTAAAGAGAATCAGTGAAAGAGAATAAGATAAAGCAGATCAAATTTCAAAACCAATTTGAAATATCTAAATCCAGTAAGAAGGACACCAAGGAAGCCAGCTGCACCTTATCCATAATCAGTTTCTATTTTATTTGGATAAATAGGACAACTTGCTGATTTATTAAGCAACTGTCTCTATTTTGTTGTAAATATATTTCTATTTTCCTTAGATAATTCCTAAAAGCATTCTAGGATATTTCGTAAACAATTATGTATGAATACTTCATCTTTAGAAGTATTATTGTGGAATAAATTGCTGAAGATTTCTATAGTCATTTTTATTGGACTTGAAGGCTTTTGTATTTCAAATCTCGAGTAGCAGACTGGATTGAATAAATTAGCATCATATTTCATGATTCATGTGATGAGCTATTGAAGTGAAGTATTTTCTACTTGTCATTGTTAATCTTTATTTATTACATGCATCCATAAATATTTTCCAAATTTGAATGAATAAACAGGAGTATTACTTCAGGATTTGTTAAATCACCCTGTTTTATTGTTTATCATTTCTATGTTTTCTGCTGATTTCCAGAGTAGGGAACCCTTAATTTCTCTCTCTTTCGTTTGACCTCTTCCTACTACTTCTCTTTTCTATATTAAATAACCCTTCATTTCTCTTTATCTCGATCATATCAACTCACCAAACAACCTTCCAAAATCTTCATGAGTTATCTATCTTGCCCTGAAAACATTTGACTTATTGACCTTGATCCTAGCTCTGTCTGCTTGATTTTTGACTCCTCGGCCCAATGGAAAAATGGATTTCCCACTATCCATCTCATTAAGTGATTTTTCCCACCAAACCCAATCAAACAAACCAAAACCAAATTGAAAAATCATAACTAGCTTAATATTTTATAAATCAAACAAAGTTAAATTTTATAGAGAGAGCCCTCTCTGAACCCTAGGAAGGCTAGATCCTAGAGTTTAAAAGTTGGTCTGTGGTTACCTCTGAGTGTTATTAGACTTTAAACCAAAATCTCACAACTTTAGAATTACTAGGGTGATAACATACTGGCGACCATACTGGGGAATTAACCAATCCTCAGTCATAAAATAAGTCTTAAAGAAACCTTTCATCATCTTTTTGCCTTTAAGACTTTTTTATAAGTTGTGAGTATTATTTTTATCAAAAAATTTTAATTCTGGCTTCTAGGAAAGTTTATTATACCAGGTTTAACCCAGATCCTAAATCTGCTGTTATAGTGGACAACTCAGACAGAATTGGCAAAAAGAAAAAACAGATAGAAGATTTAGAGGTTAAAATTTCATTAAATAGAGTCAATTCATTACCACAAGAATTAATGAGTTTACAAGATATAGAGTTTGATTTGAAATTTGAAAATTCTTTGTTCAGAAGCAAATCTGAAAGTAATTTAAGTGCTTTTGTTTTAGACCTTTTTTCAATTTTATTTTTGGAATCAAAACAGAAAAATATTGCAGCAAACTTTGAATTACAGAAATTCAGAAATCAAGACAAACTTGAAGAGATTAATACCACTATTCTTAAAGAAATTGATGAGGCCATAGAATTAGCCCAATTGTTAGCATATAGATATAAACCTTCCATTCCTCATTTAGATACCACTACATTATCTATAGTTTCTACTACCATCCAATATACAGATCCATTTAGTCCTAGATTACCCTTACAACCTAGAATATTGTTTCCTTCATCCCCTACATCCATTTCATCCACTAGTTTACCTTCTACTTTTTCAAATACATCATTCTCATTTCCTATTAGTTCCTCATATATTACAGTTTCACTTCCTAGTACCTCCACTTCATCTTTTAGTTCTTCTACTGCTTTTTCTAATTCAGCATTCTATAATCCAGTTTCATCATCTTCTTCCTCCAGTTAAGCCCCAAATACTTTTACTTTACCTCCTAGCCAAGCTAGAATTCAAGCTATGGCTGCTAGGTATGCTCCTCTAGTTCTTCTAGGACAACTTCATGACATGCCTCAAGATTACCAAAGTAAAATACCACAGTTTGATGCTAGTACACAATATACTGCACAGAAGCACATAAACAAAATGACAGATTACTTTGAACTCCATGAGATAGATGATTCAGATGTACAAATGAGGTTATTTGCACAAACATTAACAAGAGAAGTTAAGAAATGGTTTAAAGGCCTTGCTATAGGTAGTATAGCTGATTTAGCTATTTTTTATAGATTATTTTTAAATAAATGGGAAAAGAAGAAAAACCCTCTACAAATATTGTGTGAATTTGATGCAATGAAGAGAGCTCCCAATGAGTCAGTACAGGACTACTGCACTAGGTATAACAATGTTTACAATTGAATTCTTGCAAATCTAAAACCCACTCCTGACTGTATCTTTCTCAAGTTCCTAGATGGATTTGACACTGACATGGCATATCAATTAAGAGAAAGAAATGGAGAAACATTAGAAAGAATGCAAACAGATGTTGTAGGTGTAGAAGTAAACATTTTAGCTAGAAAAGCCAGATTAAGAAATGAGAGGAGAGTGACCATGAAAGAAGAAGCCTTTAGTTCAGACACAAAAATAGATTTGTTAGCTAATACTTTAGAGATAATGATGGATAGATTAGATAACATAGAAAGAAGACCTTAGTGGGATAATCAATAGCAAATAAGATATCCCAATTTTAGGAAAAACATAAATTCAGGAAAATTAAAAGAATTAGTCCCAGACCAAACAATAAGACCTCCATTTCAGGAGAAATATGCTGAGAGTTCTCAAAACAATGTTGAGGATGAGGATACCATAAATTTAATGGGAATAGATGATAATAACACTATATTTCTCAGACAGGAAGATCAAGAGTTGTTTGAGGTCCAACAACTCCAATTAGATTTAGGGGAATCCTTTGGTTATAAACAAGGTTATGATTTTTCCATAAACGAAGTTCAAAAGCAATATAACCTTAGAATTAAGAAAAATACTAAACCTTCTACTAAGAAAACTCCTCAAAATGAAAACAAGAAAACAGTAGAAGCCCCCACAAAAAAAGTTCTGCAAATTATCCCTAGGGAAAATAGGGAAAAATCTAGTTCATCCCACAAAGTTTCCATCCCCAAAATTTCACCAAGTCCAAAAATTGTTGACATAACAAATGAAGTTACTCAAGCTACAAAATATTCACAAAAATTTGTTGCTACAAAAGCATCTTATTATGTTAAAACAACAAATTTAGATCCTAAAACAGACACTGCTGATCCAAAATCAGCAGATCCAAAAGCTGCTACTGCAAAAACAACTTCTAACAATTCTAAATCTGAAAAAACATCTACTGCTTCACAAACCATTCCTGAAATGAAAACAAAGAGCAGTAAAACATAATAAACTCAAAATGAAAGTGAAAATATAACTATAGAAAAACAAGATAAACCAACACAAACTACTGTTACTAAAGAAGAGTTAATTCAAATAAGTAAATCTCAAGCTTCATTCAACATACAAACTGAAATTGCAACGTTAAAAATACCAATTCCTTTAACGAAATTGGTAAAACATGATTTGTATAAATCAACCATCACTGAAACACTAAACATAAATGATGGAGAAGACTCCATAAACTTGAATGATGATCAACCAGAGTTGATATTTGGCCCAGATGTAAATGGAAAGCATTAAGATGGATTACTTCCTCCATTTTACATCAGTTTAACCATTCATGATCAAATCTTACACAACATAATGGTAGATTCAGGAGCTTCACATAATTTAATGCCCAAAGCTATAATGGAAACCTTGAACTTAGACATTACAAGGCCTTATAAGGATTTATTTTCATTTGATTCTAGCAAAGTAAAATGCCTAGGTTTAATCAAAGATTTATGTGTAACATTAGTTCAATATCCTGGTAAGAGTATACTTATGGACATTGTAGTAGTTGATATACCACCCAAGTATGGAATGTTATTATCTCGCTCATGGGGAGCAAAGTTACAAGGATCTCTACAATTGGACATGTCTTATGCTACTATATCAGTCTTTGGTCAACCTAAGAAGTTATATAGGGAGAATTTTATGAAATATATGGTAAGTAATGCAGCAAGATCAATAAATTACCAAATTTATGCTACACCTACTGACCTAGATTCATTCATCCTATGTAATGCTGAAACTGATAATGAAATCAAGACTGAACTAAGGGAAGAAAAGAAAACACAAAACAATGATAATAGTTTTCATGAATCTTTATGGTATTTAGAATTCGATGGTTCAGTAAACAAGTTAGGAGCAGGAGCAGGAGTATGGATAATTAATATAGAGAAAAATCATGCTGAAGGCCATGCTTTTAGCTTGAATTTCAAATGCACAAAAAATATGGCTGAATATGAAGCTCTCATTTTAGGACTCCAAATAATCAGAAATTTAGGAGGTAAAAGAATAGCAATAATGGGAGACTCAGAGTTGATTGTAAAACAAATCAAAGGTGAATATTTTGTTTACAATCCTAGATTAGGTAGATATAGAGAGACTATACTAGATTTGATTGATGATTGATTGGAATGTAATTTCTTTGCAATACCAAGAAAGAAAAATTTACAAGCACATTCTTTAGCAACCTTTGCTAGCACTTGTAATTTACCTTTTCAGCCTAATCATATATATATTACAGAAGTAAAGCACAGAACAATAATCCCAGACAACCTCAAATATTGGCAGATTTTTTCACAAGATCAATAAATTTATCATTTTATGAATAATGAAGGTGAATTTCAGAACTGTAAAATAGACACTGATTGTACCATAGATCAATATTTAGACAGTAACATTTATTTTAATAATATAGATGTAAATAAATTAAAGTTTACTAGACCAACTAAGTTGAATCAATCAGATATAGATAAATTAGAGAGAGTATAAATTGATGAGATAATTGATGAAGAGTCTAATATATTAAATATTAAAGATAATTTCTTACCAAAAGGTTTAACTCCATCAGAATATTTATTTTACTCAAATGATGTTTCTAGAAAACCCAAAATGGAGCCACTTAGATTTGACATTGAAGAGTGCAACATAGGCACAGAATTGAAACCAAAAATGATCAAACTTTCCAAAGCCTTACCTCAACAAGAAAAGGAAAAATATATTGCTCTTTTTAAGGAATTCCAAGATGTTTTTGCTTGGAGTTATGAGGACCTTAAATCTTATGACACCAACATAATTCAACATAAAATTCCTGTAAAACAAGATCAAAAGCCCTTTAGACAAAAGTTAAGGAGAATCAACCCTGTTTTGATGCCCTTAATAGAAAAAGAAGTGAAAAGAATGTATGATGCACATATAATAGCACCAATCAGATATTCTGATTGGGTTTCTAACCTAGTTCCAACCAGAAAGGAAACAGGAGAGATTAGATTATGTGTTGATTTTAGGAATCTAAACAAAGTATCCTTAAAAGATAATTATCCTTGACCAAAAATAGATCATAATTTACAAAGGGTAGTTGGATCTTCTAGGATTTCTCTTTTAGATGGATTTTTAGGATACAACCAGATTTTAGTCCAACTAGAGGATCAAGCCAAAACAACTTTTACTACTCCTTGGGGCACTTTTATGTATGTAAAAATGCCCTTTGGTTTAATGAATGTAGGGGAAACCTTTCAAAGAGCTATGGATATAGCCTTTGCAAAGGAAATTCATGAATTCTTGGTAATTTACTTAGATGGCATAACTGTATTTTCTAAGACTAATTATGAACACTTAGATCATCTTAGACAAGTATTTATAAAATGCAGAAAATTTGGCATCTCATTAAATCCTAAGAAAACCTTATTTGGATTAGAAGAAGGCAAGTTACTAGGACACATAATTTCTAAGGAAGGAATTAGAATGGATCCTGCAAGAATAGAAGCAATTCTTAACATCAATCCACTAAGAGACATAAAAGAGTTACAAGCCTTTCTAGGTAAGATTAACTTTTTAAGAAGATTCATATCCAATTTAGCTGAAATAATTAGAGAACTAAATAACATGCTTAAAAAGGATTCAGTTCTTAAATGGACTGTTGAGGCCAAACAATATTTTGAATCCATCAAACAAGCCTTAACTAAAACTCTAGTCCTTATAAGTCTTGATTTCAAAAAGGATTTCATCATTTTTTCATTCACTTCATAACACACCATTGTTGCAGTTTTACTGCACAAAAATGACCAGAGTTATGAATAACCCATAGCTTTCTTTAGCATAACACTTAGAGATGCATCTTTGAAGTACAATATCATGGAGAAACAAGCCTTAGCTTTGGTAAAGGCCATTAAAGACTTCAAAGTTTGCATTCTCTATTCTCACATCATTGCCTATATCCCAAATGCTGTAGTAAAAGACATTCTTACTCGGGATGGTCCTTATGGAAGAAGAGGTAAGTGGATTGCCACTATATTAGAATATTACATAGAGATAAAACCAACGAAGTTGATAAAAGGTCAAGATTTAGCCAGAATTATGGTTGAATCAAATTGCCATGCCCTAGACATAAATTTTATTGCCCAAATAGATGATGAGGAAGAGATGGTGACTCCAGAGATCAGTGAAGCCTTTTCAGACTCACCATGGTATGCAAATATTATATTTGTATTACTAAATTTACAAGCTCCTCCTGGTTTATCAAGAACAAAAGCTAGATTTCTAAAGCTCAAGGCAGTAATATTTTGCATTTTAGATAATGTACTTTTTTGGAA
This sequence comes from Pinus albicaulis, assembly GCA_034641835.2. Lineage (NCBI taxonomy): Eukaryota > Viridiplantae > Streptophyta > Pinopsida > Pinales > Pinaceae > Pinus > Pinus albicaulis. The sequence goes on along the minus strand of CM076580.1, from coordinate 258,387,675 downwards.
AGATCAAAGTGGGATTTTATTAAATTGTTTATTAAAAGAAGAAGATGACAAAATATTACAAGAATTTCATGCAGGTGACTGTGGAGGATATCTATACTGGAAAACTATTGCAGACAAGATCCTGAGAGCTGGTTTTTATTGGCCTACTTTGTTTGCATATGTCAAAAAATATGTGACCTCCTGTCATAAGTGCCAAACCTTTGAGGGTAATAAAAAGCTATAACCCCTGCCCTTAAATCCCATCTCAACAAAAATTTCATTTCAACAATGGGGTCTTGACTTCATTGGAGAAATTCATCCCCCATCATCGGCCCAACACAAGTGGATTTTGATAGCCACTGACTATTTTACCAAGTGGATTGAAGCCATACCCTCTAGGCAAGCCACATATACTGTCATAATCTCCTTCCTAGAAAGCAGCATACTTTCAAGGTTTGGATGTCCCCAAAAGATAATTATTGACAATGCAACAACATTCAAATTTAAGAAAATGATTGACCTTTTCCATAAATACCATATTACCCTAGGTCATTCTACTGCATATTACCCTCAAGGTAATGGCCTAGCTAAATCTTCAAATAAGAGCCTTGTAAACATCATCAAAAAGTTACTGGAAGATAACAAAAAGACTCGGAACAAGAAGATAGTCAATGCCTTATGGGCAGATAGACTTACAACTAAAAAGTCTATTAGTACATTCCCTTACCAACTTGTCTATGGAATGGATGTTGTCTTTCCATCCTCCCTAGGAGTACCAATAATGAAGATTATCCAAGAGTTACAAGTTGAAACAAATGACATTCAAAGAAGGATTAATCAAACTATTCACTTGCAACAAACAAGGGAAGAAGTTTATATCAAGTCTCAAGTTATCCAGGATAAGATAATTTTTTTTTTTGATAAAAATATTAAAGGAGATGATTTTTGCATTGGAGATAAAGTGTTAAAATGGGATTCAAGAAGAGAGGAAAAAGGTAAACATGGAAAATTTGATTTTATATGGAGAGGACCTTTTGTGATTTATGGGTATAGAGGTAATAATGCTTTCTACCTAAAAGAAATGGATGGATCAGCTATGCTAGATGGACCAATAAATGGCAGAATGCTGAAACACTACTGCTCCCCTGAGATGACAAATAGTTAGTTTCATTTACTTTTATCATTGTACATATACATTGAAGATTCTAGATTGGATTGGATGTTTTCCTAACAAAGTTGAAGCCCAGAGAGAAGGCCCTAAGCTTTGAGAGGAAAAATATCATAAATATGAACAAGTGCAGAGATCAGAAGATACTTACAGGGTCACCATAGTCAAATTTCAAAGGCCACTAGTCTTAAAGTTCTTAACATTTCACCAGGAAATTCCATCCCCAAGTGGAGCCACTGTTAGGTTCCTATAATAATATGATTCATAATTTTTTAATTGACTTTGATAATCTTGTAAATATGTACATACATTTCTTTCTGCAAGTTGTTTTCCATATTTTGAAAAATGAAAAAAAAAAAAAATGAAAAGAGGGTAAAAGTCATAAAATAATGATCAAAGGACTTGTGAAAAAGATAGACCCCAAAAGAAAAAAGAGATAAAATAAGACCTGAAAGTGAGCAAGTCAAAATGCCACTATTATTTACTTTACTGCAAGAATAATGATTATGTGCAAATTGTTAATAAATGCCATAATCCATGATCAGTTAAACAATTTAATCTTAACTTTTCATGCTTTGGATTTCATGTTTTAGATAGAGAATAAAGATATGTCAAATAGTATAAACTTAAAAAATCAGTAGATAATATAGAGAATAAATGAGGAGCTCAACAGTTTAATATGGGCCCTCTGATGAAATAAAGTTAAACTTAGATAGATTTATGTTTTGAAAGAAAAATTGATTTAGGGTTGCAAGCCTAAATGCACCCATGAAAATGAAGTAAAAAATGTTAGAAATAATGATGAGTAGGTAGAAAGCAGTTGTGCAAGCATGTAATAGAGCATCAACGGGAAAAAATTACTAATTTCCCCTCCCCCGCAATTATTCAATATTCTAAACTATTAGTTAAAGATGATCAGAGCATTTCTCTGACTTCTGTTGGGACCGGACCCAAGGCTCGATCATTGATTGGTTAAAAATATTGAATTCCTACATAAAACACATATTCATCAGCATTTATCCTTCATCCATAATCATAATCCCTTTTTTCCTAAGTAAAAACCCATTTTTTACTTAGTAAAAGTAAAAACCTAAACAAATAATTTCATTTCCTTTCAAAATCACTTAAAACCCATAAAATGCATTTTATCCTAAGTCAAAGTGTGAAAAATACAAAAGGTACAAACTATGCTTTATTTACACTTTACTTAGTGTTAAAACATGTATTTTTCATTCATAACATACATTACCCCTTTTTCATATTAATTTCTAACTTATTTTATTAAATCCCTAAATTATACCCTCCCGTATAGTATAAAACCTTTTTTATATTAAATAACCCATAAAACCCACTATTTATTGTTTAAAACCAATGTTATTATGCCTCACATGATGAAATAATCCCCGCCCTTATTCCCATTGGTTTAAATTTATCAATAAAATAAAATACCCCGCCACCTATGCTTATTAAAAACTCATAAAAAAGTTTTTAAACCATATAATAAGACCCGTGCTAGTGCATTGGTTAGAACATTGTTTAAATTTTCTTAATTAAAACTTATATAACATTGCAACCCCCGCCATTATATAAGCCTAAGGTTTAAACTTTAATAAATGCATATTTATAAAGTTAAAACTCATCCCTGCCAAATATATAAACCATGGACCCCACTCCATCCTGATGCAACTTTCACAATAGATCTTGGCCATTCGCAATCGAACCTCATGATCCGACGGCTAACAAATGAAATAAAAAATAAAGTTGCTTGCATTAAACCATTTCATTTCCACGCGAAATGGGCAGTTTTATTGTTTTCTCTCTCCTTGACGTGGCGCCTTTTTACTGGATCACATTCTATCCGTCTGAAACCATTTACCATTGAAGTGGCGCGCGATAACCACCAGTGGTTTTTCGCCTATGAAATGTGAAAACCACCTTCCTGCCCAATTTGAAATTCTTTTATTGCATGTAAATTAAACCTAATTTGCCCAATACACCTTTGAAATCCACTGTTTATCCCTTCTTTCTACACGTATCCACTGTATATGCTTTTCTGACTCTGAAAACAAGTATTTTCCCCTGTTTTATTGCCTAGAACCTGCAAATTTCCGCATGAACCTATTGAAGACTGTCGAGAAGCTTTGAATTTCTCTAGAGATAAAAAAGACACCATAGAATATGTTTAAAAACCTTTAGAGACATCCTCAAAGCTCTATACCTGCATATAACAACTATTTCTCCAAAATTCGAGACTATTATCAGTTTTAAAAGACCTTTAATGAAAAATTTTAGTCAGAATTAAATTCATCAAAACAAGCTTATTAAAAAATCTAAAGAAATAGGACAAACCCTATCAAAATTTCTACAAAAACCATGTTTTATGCTGCACACTGTTTTGAATGAAAAAATTGAGTTTATATAGTTTTTCTAAACTGTTTAAAAATATAAATTGAGCCCAGAAATCCTTTGAAGGTAGCCAAACCATCTGTGCCTAATTTCAAAAGATTCTTAGCTCTGTTATCCATTTAAAAACTCAGGAAACCCTTGTTTCTTTTTTATAACCAGTGAAGGTATGTACATCAAGTTGAAGAGTCCAAAATTGAAAGAAAAAACCCAAAGAAATATCATATTCTGCCTATTTTATTCCAAGAACCCCTGTCAGAGTCAAAAAATAGTTCTGCAAACTGTTTAATCTTGCAAAATAAACTAGAAAAGCCAAAAAGCAGAGTTTTATAGTCCAAAAAGCCTCAAAATGCCTAAACCTACTCCAGCTGCATCTTCTAAGACTTCCGTAGTTATAAATCCTCTACAACCCCCTGTTGTAGATATTGAACACACTCCATTAGCAGATGTTGACTATAAGATAGCAGACTCTATTGTGGAATTCAATTTGTTGGAACTTCATAAATGGAACTATAAAAAATCTTAATGTTGAAGAAGTTCAAATTTGGGAATCACACTTGCCCAAATATGTGGTTCCAGCTACCCACTCATGCCCAGAGATCATTAGGTTATGCCATCATCATTATATGCCTGAGCAAAGAGAAATAGTCAATGCCAACAAAGAAGTACTTTTCACCATTACTGTTGAATCCATTAATCAAATGTTACAGCTCAAACCTAATCCTCAAGTAGCTCCTCTATCCATTGAAGCACTTACCAAGCTATATGTTGGCCTTGAATTTCCTAAAAGATTCCAAATCTTCCAAATATTCATGCCCTTAGATGTATAAATTCCTCAAATCAATCCTCCATATTCCACTTCAAGATTTCTGGAGGGTTCTAGACATGTCATCTCCATGCTCTCCTTCATCCTAGGGTACTTTATTGATGAACATGCAGTTGAATCCATTTTAGGTTTCCTATCCACTTTCACACTAGGACAACCTCCATCTGTTATCTTTGATTATGCTGGGTATATTGCTTACAATATTCATAACCAATTGGTTAAACTGCCAATTGAAGGAGTGTTCAGATGCACATCTTTCCTCTTCCACATGTTCTTGTATTTTCAAGAAGATAATTTTCCATTAACCCTTAAAAAGCTTGACCTAGAAGGGAATCCTCTTTCAGTTATTTTCTGGACCTCTTTGATCAGGAAAGAGTCCACAGAGTTCACCTATGCAGAGTTTTCAGATTCCTTCATCCATCCATTGATTAAAATGTTAACAAATACTGAACAACCAAGGATAAATGATGAGATTAAGAATATTTTACAGTTATCAGAGAAAACCAAGACTGGTGATTGGTACTTGTATGAAAATCACACTGAGATTAGAGTGTTTGGATCCAATTTGTTACCCTATAAGCTACCCAAATTTGTATCAATGAGGGTTTTTGCCTTGGAGTATATCAGGAAAATATTAAACTTTGATTCTATCAATTTCCTAACAGCAAAGAAGAAAACACAATTTAAATTGAAGAACCAAGTGGGACCATTCATTTGCAATCATAGAGATGCAGAGGCAGAAGCATCTAAGCAGTTATTAGAGTACAGATTTGAAGAGAGATTTTCTTGGAAATATGATCCACAAGGGATACTGAGTAAAATGAGGGTTAAGTGTAAACTGACACCCTTCATTCATGAGAAAAAACCAGAGATAGAAAAATATGCCAATCAGACTGAGTGGACAAAAAATACTTTAGTAGATGCAGTGAAGAAAAGTGATACTAGTCACACTTTACAAACTGTAGATCAAACAGAAAAAGCCACCAAAGGGGTTAGAGAAGAAGAAACTTATGCTGCTGAAACCACTACTGAAAATAAGTTCAAAATAAGCTATAATAAAAGGCCCAAAACAGATCTAATGGGTAAAGAGAAGGTAACCATTGATGTTGAAGAAACGAATATCCCAGATACCAACACAGATGCTGCCATTGTTATCAGAAATGAGAAAAATACAGAGAATAGAAATGAATAATAGGTTGATAAGGGAAATACATAGTTGATAGAAAAAACAACAGAACATGGAAGCATCATCTTCACAAACAACTGAGGAGAAAGATCTAGATATCAGGGAAAAGTACAAACAGATCAAGTTAAAAGATAAAGAGATTAAAAATGATATCTACTCTCAATATCTGAAACAAACACCAAGTGTTCAAAATAGACTTTTATCTACCTTTGATTACTCAAATAAAAAGCTAATCATGTCAGTATTACAGCTTACAGTAAAAACTCCAAAGACAATGGAAGATTACAAGAAGATTGATTTAAAAGTCCAAGCATAAAAAATTCATGCTCTTGATCAGATAGAATTTCATAGACAGAGTTCAAAGATGTTGTATTCCACTGTTACAACCAAAGCTATGAGTGTTCAGAAACTTCAGAACACTATCACAAATATGAAAGATCAAATGAAACTTGAAAAAGCATCCTTATATGCTAAAGATCTAAGAATTAAATCTTTAGAAGAATTGGTCTTGCAGGTTGGATATGACCCTACAAATGTCAAAGTAGTAGAGCAGTTAGTGAAGAAGAAAAATGAGGGCATTGTAGCATTGCGGAAACAACTTAAATTTCCATCAAGTGAACATCCTCAAGCTAAGGAAATAATAGAAGGATAGAATGAGAAGGATTACATGATGAATCTGATCTTTCAACTGACAGCACAGATCAAAGAAATGGAGATTCAAATGGATAAGCTTTTCCATGAAAAAGAAACACCAAAAACACTAGAAATTCCTTTAGTTATTCCTATGGTCACTACAACTGTGCCATCAACTCTAGCAGAAGAGTTGGCACCCAAAGAGCCACTGGCTACTGCAGTGCCAGTGACATCATCTACAACATCAACTATAGAGTCATACACTACAGCAGCTCACCCTACAGATGAGGCCAACAAACTATTGAAAGCTATGGAAGAAATGTCAAATCAGACAAGTGAAATTAGCAGATTGAAAAAGATGGTTGATAACCTTGAAAATACAAACAAGTTGGCTCAAATAAATGCCAAAACACATGAAAAAAGGCTATTAGACTAAATGAAGAATTGAAGAAGTTACAGAAGGAATTAACCTTAAAAGAAAAAATTTCATATGTGAAAAATCATTTATGGAACAAGATCATTGAAGCCATCAATGATGTGTGGCCCTCAATTCAAGTGACTTTTGAACAGAGAGATTTACTCAAAGCAGCATTAGTAGAAATTCAGAAGACTAAAGATGAACTTGATAACAAACCAGCACAAGCAATAGAATTGATCAAGTTTCTTAATAGAAAAAACAAGCAAGAGCTAGAATAACTTGAGATTACTGACAAGACTAAAACTATCCTTAAGATAAGGAAAGTCATCACCAAGAAGAACCCGATGAAGCAGCTGGAGGAGAAATGTGAAAATATGAACATCACCATAACCAAGTTTATGGTCAAATTTGAGAATTTGAGGCAAAGAAGTTTGCCTAATATTGGTCATCAATGATAAATTAATGCCTGAGGAGGATTACAATAAAAATCATCAATGATAAATTAATGCTTCAAGAGGATTACAATAAAAATATCAGAGAATTTTCAAAGGAGCAAGTTGAAAAGTTAGGTGGACAAGGTACTCCAACATGAAAAGTCTTACTCATAAGCTTTGAGGATTTTTTTTATTTGTAGCATGAGATAAGACACTTGTTTGTCATTAAACCAAATTTTTCCAATATACAGAAGCAGATGAGAATTTCAGAAAATTAAAGATGATCCAAATTTGAAATGATGAAGATTGGTAGTCATTAACAGATTTACTATGAAAGATAAAAAGATAGAAAGATAAAAGAGAAAAACAGTTTGCTGAACTGCAGTCAAAACAGATTTTTATTCCAGCAGTAAACATATTTTACAGTGGTTAAGAGTATCAGAGATTAAAGAGAATCAGTGAAAGAGAATAAGTTAAAGCAGATTAGATTTCAAAACCAATTTGAAATATCTAAAGCCAGTAAAAAGGACACCAAGGCAGCCAGCTACACCTTATCCATAATCAGTTTCTATTTTATTTGGATAAATAGGACAACTTGCTGATTTATTAAGCAACTGTCTCGATTTTGTTGTAAATATATTTCTATTTTCCTTAGATAATTCCTAGAAGCATTCTAGGATATTTCGTAAACAATTATGTATGAATACTTCATCTTTAGAAGTATTATTGTGGAATAAATTGCTGAAGATTTCTATAGTCATTTTTTATTGGACTTGAAGGCTTTTGTGTTTCAAATCTCGAGTAGCAGATTGGATCGAATCAATTAGCATCATATTTCATGATTCATGTGATGAGCTATTGAAGTGAAGTATTTTCTACTTGTCATTGTTTATCTTTCTTTGTTACATGAATCCATAAATGTTTTCCAAATTTGAATGAATAAACAAGAGTATTACTTCATGATTTGTTAAAATCACCCTGTTTTTACTGTTTATCATTTCTATGTTTTCTTCTGATTTCCAGAGTAGGAACCCTTAATTTCTCCCTATTTCGTTTGACCTCTTCCTACTACTTCTCTTTTCTAGATTAAATAACCCTTCATTTCTCTTTATCTCGATCATATCAACTCACCAAACAACCTTCCAAGATCTTCATGAGTTATCTATCTTGCCCTTAAAAAATTTGACTTATTGACCTTGATCATAGCTCTGTCTGCTTGATTTTTGCCTCCTCGGCCAAATGGAAAAACGGATTTCCCACTATCCATCTCATTTAGGTGTTTTCCCACCAATACCTTAAAACCAAAACCAAATTTCACAATCATAACTAGCCTAATATTTTATAAATCAAACAAAGTTAAATTTTATAGAGAGAGCCCTCTCTGAACCCTAGGAAGGCTACATCCTAGACTTTAAAAGTTGGTATGTGGTTACCTCTAGTGTTCTTAGACTTTAAACCAAAATCTCATAACTAGGGTGATAACATACTGGCGACCATATTAGGGAACTAACCAATCCTTAGTCATAAAATAAGTCTTAAAGAAACCTTTCATCATCTTTTTGCCTTTAAGACTTTTTTATAAGTTGTGAGTATTATTTTTATCAAAAAATTGTAATTCTTGCTTCTAGGAAAGTTTATTATACCAGGTCTAACCTGGATCCTAAATCTGTTGTTATAGTGGAAAACCCAGACATAATTGGTAAAAAGAAAAAACAGATAGAAGATTTAGAGGTTAAAATTTCATTAAATAGAGTCAATTCATTACCACGTGAATTAGTGAGTTTACAGGATATAGAGTTTGATTTGAAATTTGAAATTTCTTTGTTCAGAAGAAAATCTGAAAGTAATTTAAGTACTGTTGTTTTAGACCCTGTTTTAATTTTATTTTTGGAATCAAAACAGAAAAATATTGCAACAAAATCGGAATTATAGAAATTCAGAAATCAGGACAAACTTGAAGAGATTAATACCACTATTCTTAAAGAAATTGATGAGGCCATAGAATTAGCCCAACTGTTAGCATATACATCTGAACCTTCCATTACTCATTTAGATACCACTACATCATCTATAGTTTCTACTACCATCCAATATACAGATCCATTTAGTCCTAGATTACCCTTACAACCTAGAATATTGTTTCCTTCATCCCCTACATCCATTTAATCCACTAGTTTACCTTCTACTTTTTCAAACACATCATTCTCATTTCCTACTAGTTCCTCATATATATCTAGTTTCACTTCCTAGTACCTCCACTTCATCTTTTAGTTCTTCAACTACTTTTTCGAGTTCAACATTCTATAATCCAATTTCATCATCTTCTTCCTCCAGTTCAGCCCCAAATACTTCGACTTTACCTCCTAGCCAAGCTAGAATTCAAGCTATGGCTGCTAGGTATGCTCCCCTAGTTCTTCCAGGACAACTTCATGACATGCCCCAAGATTACTAAAGTAAAATACCACAGTTTGATGCTAGTACACAATATACTTCACAGAAGCACATAAACAAAATGACAGATTACTTTGAACTCCATGAGATAGATGATTCAGATGTACAAATGAGGCTATTTGCACAAACATTAATAGGTGAAGTTAAGAAATGGTTTAAAGGTCTTACTGCAGGTAGTATAGCCGATTTAGCTATTTTTCATAGATTGTTTTTAAATAAATGGGAAAAGAAGAAAAACCCTCTACAAATATTGTGTGAATTTGATGCAATGAAGAGAGCTCCCAATGAGTCAGTACAAGACTACTGCACTAGGTATAACATTGTTTACAATTGAATTCCTGCAAATATAAAACCCACTCCTGACTCTATCTTGCTCAAGTTCCCAGATGGATTTGACACTGACATGGCATATCAATTAAGAGAAAGAAATGGAGAAACATTAGAAAGAATGCAAAAAGATGTTGTAGGTGTAGAAGTAAACATTTTAGCTAGAAAAGCCAGATTAAGAAATGAGAGGAGAGTGACCATGAAAGAAGAAGCCTCTAGTTCAGACACAAAAATAGATTTGTTAGCTAATACTTTAGAGATAATGATGGATAGATTAGATAACATAAAAAGAAGACCTCAGTGGGATAATCAATAGCAAATTAGATCCACTAGTTTACCTTCTACTTTTTCAAACACATCATTCTCATTTCCTAGCAAATTTAATCCACTAGTTTACCTTCTACTTTTTCAAACACATCATTCTCATTTCCTACTAGTTCCTCATATATATCTAGTTTCACTTCCTAGTACCTCCACTTCATCTTTTAGTTCTTCAACTACTTTTTCTAGTTCAACATTCTATAATCCAATTTCATCATCTTCTTCCTCCAGTTCAGCCCCAAATACTTCGACTTTACCTCCTAGCCAAGCTAGAATTCAAGCTATGGCTGCTAGGTATGCTCCCCTAGTTCTTCCAGGACAACTTCATGACATGCCCCAAGATTACCAAATTAAAATACCACAATTTGATGCTAGTACACAATATACTGCACAGAAGCACATAAACAAAATGACAGATTACTTTGAACTCCATGAGATAGATGATTCAGATGTACAAATGAGGTTATTTGCACAAACATTAACAGGTGAAGTGAAGAAATGGTTTAAAGGCCTTACTGCAGGTAGTATAGCCGATTTAGCTATTTTTCATAGATTATTTTTAAATAAATGGGAAAAGAAGAAAAACCCTCTACAAATATTGTGTGAATTTGATGCAATGAAGAGAGCTCCCAATGAGTCAGTACAAGACTACTGCACTAGGTATAACAGTGTTTACAATTGAATTCCTGCAAATCTAAAACCCACTCCTGAATCTATCTTGCTCAAGTTCCCAGATGGATTTGACACTGACATGGCATATCAATTAAGAGAAAGAAATGGAGAAACATTAGAAAGAATGCAAAAAGATGCTGTAGGTGTAGAAGTAAACATTTTAGCTAGAAAAGCCAGATTAAGAAATGAGAGGAGAGTGACCATGAAAGAAGAAGCCTCTAGTTCAGACACAAAAATAGATTTGTTATCTAATACTTTAGAGATAATGATGGATAGATTAGATAACATAAAAAGAAGACCTCAGTGGGATAATCAATAGAAAATTAGATATCCCAATTTTAGGAAAAACATAAATTTAGAAAAATTAAAAGAATTAGTCCTAGACCAAACAATAAGACCTCCATTTCAGGAGAACTATGCTGAGAGTTCTCAAAATAATGTTTAGGATGAGGATACCATAAATTTAATGGGAATAGATGATAATAACACTATCTTTCTCACACAGGAAGATCAAGAGTTGTTTGAGGTCCAACAACTCCAATTAGATTTAGGGGAATCCTTCGATTATAAACAAGGTTATGATTTTTCCATAAATGAAGTTCAAAAGCAATATAACCTTAGAATTAAGAAAAATACTGAACCTTCTACTAAGAAAACTCCTCAAAATGAAAACAAGAAAACTATAGAAGCCCCCACAAAAAAAGTTTTGTAAATTATCCCTAGGGAAAATAGGCAAAACTCTAGTTCATCCTACAAAGTTTCAATCCCCAAAATTTCACCAAGTGTTCAAAATAGACTTTTATCTACCTTTGATTACTCAAATAAAAATCTAATCATGTCAGTATTGCAACCTATAGTAAAAACTCCGAAGATAGTGGCAGATTACAAGAAGATTGATTTAGAAGTCCAAACAGAAAAAATTCATTCTCTTGATCATATAGAATTTCATAGACAGAGTTCAGAGATGTTGTATTCCACTGTTACAACCAAAGCAATGAGTGTTCAGAAACTTCAATACACTATCACAAATATGAAATATCAAATGAAACTTGACAAAGCATCCTTATATGTTAAAGATATAAGAATTAAATCTTTAGAAGAATTGGTCTTGCAGGTTGGATATGACCCTGCAAATGTTAAAGCAGCAGAGCAGTTAGTGAAGAAGAAAAATGAGGACATTGCAGCATTGAGGAAACAATTTGAATTGCCATCAAGTGAACATCCTCAAGCTAAGGAAATAATATAAGGACAGAATGAGAAGGATGACATGATGAATTTGATCTTTCAGCTGACAGCACAGATCAAAGAAATGGAGATTCAAATGGATAAGCTTGTCCATGAAAAAGAAACACCAAAAACACTAGAAATTCCTTCAGTTATTCCTATGGTCACTACAACTGTGCCATCAACTCTAGCAGAAGAGTTGGCACCCAAAGAGCCACTGGCTACTGCAGTTCCAGTGACATCATCTACAACATTAGCTACAAAGTCATCCACTACAGCAGCTCACCCTACAGATGAGGCCAACAAACTAGTGAAAGCTATGGAAGAAATGTCACGTCAGACAAGTGAAATTAAAAGATTGAAAAATATGGTTGACAACCTTGAAAATACAAACAAGTTGGCTCAAATAAATGCCAAAACACATGAGTAAAAGGCTATTAGACTAAATGAAGAATTGAAGAAGTTACAAAAGGAATTAACCTTAAAAGAACAAATTTCATATGTGAAAAATCATTTATGGAACAAGATCATTGAAGACATAAATGATGTGTGGCCCTCAACTCAAGTGATTTTTGAACAAAGAGATTTACTCAAAGCAACATTAGCAGAAATTCAGAAGACTAAAGTTGAACTTGATAACAAACCAAAACAAGCAATAGAATTGATCAAGTTTCTTAATATCAAAAACAAGCAAGAGCTAGAATAATTTGAGATTACTAATAGGACTGAAACTATCCTTGAGATAAAGAAAGTCATCACCAAGAAGAACCTGATGAAGCAGCTTGAGGAGAAATGTGAAAATATGAACATCACCATAACCAGGTTTATGGTCAAATTTGAGAATTTGAGGCAAAGAAGTTTGCCTAATATTTTGGTCATCATTGATAATTTAATGCCTTATGAGGATTACAATAAAAATATCAGAGAATTTGCAAAGGAGCAAGTTGAAAAGTTAGGTGGACAAGGTACTCCAACAGGAAAAGTCTTACTCAGAAGCTTTTAGGATTTATTTTATTTGCAGCATGAGATAAGACACTTGTTTTTCATTAAACCAAATTTTTCTAGGTATACAGAAGCATATGAGAATTTCAGAAAATTAAAGAAGATCCAAATTCCAGATGATGAAGATTGGCAATCATTAACAGATTTACTATGAAAGATAAAAAGGCAGAAAGATAAAATAGAAAAACAGTTTGTTGAATTGCAGTCAAAACAATTTTTTTTTACAGCAGTAAACATATTTTACAGTGGTTAAGAGTATCCGAGTTTAAAAGAGTACCAGATTAAAGAGAATGAGTGAAATAAAATAAGATAAAGCAGATCAGATTTCAAATCCAATTTGAAATATCTAAATCCAGCAAGAAGGACACCAAGGCAGCCAGTTGGACCTTATCCATAACCAGTTTCTATTTTATTTGGATAAATAGGACAGCTTGTTGATTTGTTAAGTAGCTGTCTTTATTTTGTTGTAAATATATTTATGTTTTCCTTAGATAATTTCTAGAAGCATTCTAGGATATTTTGTAAACAATTATATATAAATACTTCATCTTTAGAAGTATTATTGTGAAATAAATTGCTGAAGATTTCTATAGTCCTTTTTTATTGGAATTGAAGGCTTTTGTGTTTCAAATCTCGAGTAGCAGACTGGATCAAATCAATTAGCATCATATTTCATAATTCATGGGATGAGTTATTGAAGTGAAGAATTTTCTAGTTGTCATTGTTTATCTTTCTTTGTTACATGCATCCATAAATGTTTTCCAAATTTGAATGAATAAACAAGAGTATTATTCAAGATTTGTTAAAAGCACCCTGTTTTTACTGTTTATCATTTCTATGTTTTCTGTTGATTTCTAGAGTAGGGAGCCCTTAATTTATCCCTCTTTCGTTTGACCTCTGCCTACTACTTCTCTTTTCAGGATTAAAGAACCCTTCATTGCTCTTTATCCTGATCATATCACCTCACCAAACAACCTTCCAAGATCTTCATGGGTTATCTATCTTACCCTGAAAAAATTTGACTTGTTGACCTTGATCCTAGCTCTGTCTGCTCGATTTTTGACTCCTCAGCCCAACGGACAAACAGATTTCCAACTATCAATCTCATTAAGTGATTTTTCCCACCAAACCAAATCAAACAAACCAAAACCAAATTGCACAATCATAACTAGCCTAATATTTTATAAATCAAACAAAGTTAAATTTTATAGAGAGAGCCCTCTATGAACCCTAGGAAGGATAGATCCTAGAGTTTAAAAGTTGGTTTGTGGTTACCTCTAGTGTTCTTAGACTTTAAACCAAAATCTCACAACTTTATAATTACTAGAGTGATAACACAACCCACCAGCATGAAGTGCACACTTCCTTGTACTATTTTTCTGAAACCCACCAATAGGAAGCACCTATTATATTACATTGTTTCACTGGAACCCACCAATAGGAAGTACCTATTCCCCCACATTGTTTTGTTGGAATCTAATAGCAGCAATCACCTACTCCCTTAAATCAATTTGATGGCACTAACCAGCTAGAGGAATTGACCCCCAAAATCAATACGAACATCCCTTTCATCCATTTTAAAAATTAGTCCACTCCCTTTTATCACAAACTTGAAAATCAATATAAACCCTTCAACAAATTTATTCTCTATTTAGCAACACACTCACTCTATCATCAGCACATCATCAATATCAAACCTACCAACATATCAGTACTCTAAATATCATGTAGCCATGTCATAAAAATTTCATACCCTTACTCTGTCATTAGAAAAAACCTACAACGTATATCTTACACAACATCAATTTCATGGCAGTCTCAAGTGGCTACAACTTCAAACAACATATTATCAACTCTAAAAAGCAACAAGTAGGCATGCAATAACAATAGTTACCCTTGTAATCACTTAGAAAAACCTCAAATATAACTACATTACAAACTATGATTTGTGAGATTATAACACACCAACTATCAAACCAAAAAAAAAAACATTGTGAATTTGAACAAATTAGGCTTTAACATCAGAGGGAAAGTACGTAAAAAAATATATGGTCCTTTCATACCCTACCATTCAATGTATCATACATGTTTGTAACAAGAAACCATGTTAGAAACACTTTATTATCAACAATATAGTTGCAAGGTATTGGGTTAAAGCCAACTTAGTCAATAATATAAACCATACTATTGTAGTTAGTGACTTCAAACATCATATAAATTCTAAACATTGTCAATCATCTCTAGCACCACTAATATCATTTCCCTATTGCATCCAACATTATAGCAGTTTTGGCATCATCATCAACAATATTCAATCTATGGCAGACAGGCTCATCAAATACCTACATTAAGGTGTTGACTTATGCCCTAAAACAAATGAATAATACCAAATATTAGATTTGATTTCCTCAACACTTTAGCAACTAATTTTCAACAACAGACTTTATAACACTTCAATGACAGACCCATCAGACAAACATTGATATTCATCTAAGTAGCAACAAAACATTTACCATATCTCTAACTCCATTAATCATACTTAACTACAAGTACAATAACACTCATCTCTACTTAAAACCCCATCAAAGAAACAATAATACCGATCCTAAAAATTTCTTTGCCTACTAGTGAGTAGCCATTTCCCTTCAAGATCATAGTCTCAAAACTTTGTAGTACTTTTACATTAAACTTACATCAAGAAGATTGCATCTCTATAAACTTTAGTGCCTCAAATCAAATAGCATGTCTCGAGCATACAGTCATGTCACAAAGACAACTCCAACAATACTCATTCAACATCATCGACGCTCTAATATTAATAACAATCATATTCAACGATACTATCATCATAGTTCAAAACCCTTGTAGATCAACCAACAACAACATCATCACCATACTAACTCGGCAGTAGACACTTCATTATTGTCAACATTTCAAATGAAAAGAAATATATGTAAGATAACAACATCACTCATACCCTCATACCAATACACTTCCACGTTAGTTCTTATATGCCCAACAAGAGGTACACTAAAATTCAATAGGGGATCTAAATCAGAGTACTCAAATCAATACTAAATGAACCAAGAATTATTCTTAATTAGCTTATCCGTATCAATACCATATTAACAATGCTACTTCAATTTTTTTATTTCACTAAAACACTAGATCTATAACTAAATTGTACCGCATTAGGAAAAAAATACCATACCAAGAAAAGGAACCATATTCTATATCTCAAGAGAAAACTAATGTATACTAATGTGCACATTGTTCACATCCTATCATTTAAGTGCATACCAATACTCATCTCACATCACTCTCATTCTTCAGTCCCAATATGAATTACTACATTAGAAATTAATAGATTGATGTTGAATAAGGGCCCTTTATGCCTAGAATGATCACCACTAGGATGAGAGCATCTCACCAGATTAACCCAATTGATCACACCTAATTGATCTTCAAAATGAAAATTAACATTATTTGACTTCACTTGTAAAATTGAATAAGAAATTCCACACACACTTGACTATATCTTTGGTCACTCTCCTTATTCACCAAACTAGGGAAAATTTTGATAAGCCCTAATCACATAAGAACTGTTGAACCACCATCATGATCACCACCAACAATTTGCAAAGAATCAACCTTGAAATTCTTTGATCATTGTTCATTTCTCCAACACTCAAACCGTTTCATCGATTTATCCTTGTTGTCATCATTTGATTATAAGATAACTTCTCACTTGACCACACAGTTGAACAAATATATACACCAATGCATTGTTCCATAACTCATTCCCTTTGATCATATCATCATATTCACTACATCAATCTAGATATTATTTGTTTGATTAATTACAATAAGATCGATTCACCAAAACTGGGGTTGTAGAGTATATGAACTTGTGCCCATAATACACATCTCATCAGAATGATTTAACTACATATACCATATTCTGCCCTTGCAACAAAACACTCATGCTACTTTATCGATCATGTCATTATTACATCATTATATGAACCAAAACACACTATACTTCATTGATTTATCATAACACTAAATTGCAAGCTGCATCTATGATTTCGAGCAACCTGATCAATCACTTCACTACAATTATATGTTGAAAATGTAGTAAGAAAGTCTCAATTTTGATTTTTCCTTAATCAAATTGAGCAAATTTTTAATTCCACATCAACAAAAAACTCATAGGAGTTAACTGAGGTGACATGGAAATTTTCAATCAGTTAAAAACACATAATTCAAGTTAACGAGTTCAAGTTCAGTTTTCTTGTGTTGATTCCTAAAAAAATAGGAGTCTAGCTTAGTTAATTAGAGTTAAGGGCATGAGGTTCAATTGCATGTAGTGATTCCTAAATTTTAGGAGGATAGGTTGAGTTAATTGTAGTTGTAATCAATTAAACTAGTTCTAAACGTTAATAGAACTAGTTGGTTGTCAGTTAAGTAGTGGGACATTAGTATAACCCAGAGATCATCTAGTTAATTGATCAATCAACTAATAATTAGTTCACACATGCAAAGAATTTGAATTTCCCAGTTGTGGTGGAGTTTCCAAGGAAGCTAACCAACAATTGTAAACTAGTTGAGTGTACAGATGTTGCATGAGGCCAGGTAGACCAGACTTGGTAATTTACCAATGAATTAGAGGAATTTCCTATTTAATAGGGGCATAATTTCTTAAGGAATAACACAAGAAGATAAGGGCTCAAACAGAGGCATAAATTGACTAATCCTGGGTTAGAACTTCTTAGTGACCAAAGATATATGTTATGCATTTGCAAGTTGTGATAAGTTGAGCAATGAAAATGTAATATATCTCTATTCAACAGATTAATGCAAGAAAGCATTGGGGTTTTTAGCATATTTATTTCCACAGAAAAAATACTATTTTCATGTGTGTGATTTCTTATTGTATGTCTAAAATTTTTGCTCTAGATTTTGAATTACTTTCTACATAGTAGTAGAGTAGGTTTGTGTCTTGTGATTTTGATTAAAAATTCATGATGAGTTGCAAATATACAAAATAATTTCTAAATTATACATACCTACATCACAACATAATATATAATATAATAGTGCAACCATTCACCTTCACCACATCAAAACAGAGGAAACACCATTACTATCTCAGGGAAGAATTCCACACTCCATCTCCTTGAATATTGATCACCATGTCAAAAGCATTAGATGCATGTGACTACACACCCTTGATTGATTATTTTGATCCCATTCGGTCATGATTTATATAGAAGCTTTGAGCCTTTGACTAGATATAGATGACAACAAATACCATGGGAATTTCTATGGTAAAATGAGTTGACCTAAAACCGTGGGAAAATACCAACATCGGATATGAGGGTTTTTGAGGTGTCGAATAGGGTAATTTGGTTTCCATGTATGCTGATATTTACACAGGCTTATAATGGATATATTTTGTAATTTTCTCATGTCGTACAAGACAACACTGCTTAATTTACATAGGATTGACAAAATTACCCAATGCAAAAAAAATACCAATAAAAACTTCATGAGTAATTTTTATACGGTATATCATCAACACTCCCTTGGATCATCCTACCAGTAGTCACAAGTTTCTATTTTATCTTAAAGATAAAAATCCTTTTGCATCATCGTTGACATCAATGCCAACACAAAACAATGTTAACAATCTCCCCCTTTGGCATTGATGACAACCACCAACTACTTCACCACCTGTTAAAACCAGACTTGTAGGTGATTTATCTCTCCCCCATTTTGACATCAATGGAAAAGGGAAATCAGATTGGAATATTCTATTGCGATCTCATGACACCTCCAAGTACTAAGAGAATCTACAAAAATAAAAATAAAAATAAATAATTTTCCTGGTAATACTTGCGGCTGCTCCATATATTGCTATTTCATATAGCCCTTGCTTAGAACAAAAAATCCCTTTATGACATCAATGTTAGGGGATAACAGAAGCTATAGAACCCACCTACAAATTAATCATTAGAAGCCATAATTCCTTCTTCTAAATTTTGTGGCATATGCAAAAACAAAGTGGCACCATTGTCAACAATGCCAAAAAATTATCTTTGTATCTGTTGATATAGTCTTTTTTTTAGTATTCTCCCCATGAGCGTGTGGGATACTCTAAATTTTTCGTCCATATCTTGTCATCATTTGGTTATCTAGGCTAGATAACCTCTTCCTTCATTAATTCCTTTTGAGATTTATTCATGTGGACTTGACTGAATATTAAGACCTTTACCAGTCTTCTACTGCAACTTCAGCTTCAAAGGTTATTCTCTTCCATGTATAACTTGAGACATTGTATTATTATCCTCCTAAGAATATGTTAATATTTTTTCTCTCTGTCTTATTCATTTTCCTCCTAATACGTTGTATTATGCTCCCCCTATCACTATGCCAATATTTATTCTCTCTATCTTCCGCATTGTACCGTGTGAATATGTTGGGAACTAATGAAATATAGATGAAACTTGCTTCCTTTATTCATACTATAAAGAAGAGATTGTCTTCAATCTCTTATTTCTTCCTTTACTTCTCTTTGATATATATGCCTTATCTTTAGTTTTGATTCCTTTTGCTATTAGCTTTGTAGTGTCTTCTTCTATAATTTTTCATCCTCTTGAAGTGAATATGACTACATGTCCTCTATCAATAATTTGACCCACACTCATGATATTTTGATTTAATTGTGTTGAAATTTGCAACAAGAAACAATGAAATTGGCATCGAGAAACAAAATCTAGAAAATGGCACCCAAAAATGGTTACCATGTGAGGCTTTTGATTTAATTATGCTTAATTAAATTAAAATTAAATTGTAATCTTATGTCATAACAACTTGTAATAGTTAACTAAGTGTGATACACTTAGTTAGCTCAATAATTTCAAGTTGAGGGTCAAAGGATAGGAATGTAGAGTGATTCTATTATTTACAGGGTCCAGTTGTAGTTATAGCACTAGTATGGTGTGAGTGTGATCAATTAACTCACATTAATCGAGTTAAATTCAGTTTAACTAGTTTTAACTAATTGATGAGTTAGTGGAAGATCATGTGAATTAAAATAGATTTACTTCACAAGCAGTGATCTGCCAAGTAACTGATGATTCACTATTAATAGTTTCATGCATGCCAATTCTGATGGAGACCCAATTGAGACAAAGGTTAAAGACAAGTAAACTATCAGTTGTATTTTTGGCAAACTTCCCAGGTGAAATTGTGAAGTCAAAATAAGGCTCCATAGGGATTGCGCAGTCAAAGAAGGATAATTATCCCATTTAATAGGGATTAATTTCCTAGGGATTGCATGAGTAAGGCTGGCCTAAGGAAGGGCTAAGAATTGGCTAAGTGTTGGTTAAGTTTGCGTAAGAATTTCTAGACATATTTTAGCAGGATCAGAGTGAGACAGTCAAGATAATGCAAGATTTTCTTGGTGTGAGAAAGCATTGTATTGTTTCATGATTCTTTAACTATGTACAATACATAATAGGGGGGTTTTGAGCAGGTGATTTCCCCAAGAACATCTTGTGTTGTGTGATTGATAGTTTCCTTTCACTTACTTGCATGTGATTTAGCGATTGTGTTTAATATTCCGCAGATATTGTAGAAGGATTTAGTATCTTGGTTTAGTACATTACATGTTTGGATTGAATCCATTGATATAGTTTCTACATGGTATTATAGTTGTGCTAGAGATTTAACACATGGTATCAAAGCGCCAGGAACCACAATAGTGGAGAAGAAATTGAGTTTGTGTTGAACAATGTTCAAATTTGCAGATACTTTCTTTGGAGCTAGAAGCGGATCAAGATGTATTTCAATGGATTGAGACTTGAATATGCACTCGAGGGAAGTTTGAATTATATTTCATGGAAGGACATGATAGAGGGAGTGTTGGAGGAAAATGGATTGAAGGAATTAATAGATAATGATATTCTCAAGCCCACAACAACAGAGACCCAACTTCTTGATGCATGGCAAAAGAAGGTAGCAAAGGTGAGGAGGATCTTGTTGGAGGGAGTTCGAGATCATATTGTCTCAAGTATCCATGGGAAGGCGACTCCATATGCTATGTGGAAGGTCTTGAAAGATCTATTTCAGAACAAAAACGACCAAAGGAAGTTGGTACTGAAGGAAAAGCTTAGAATTATCAAGAAGGAGGAGGGCGAGACGGTACTAACATACTTCGAGAAGCTCTCTCAATGTCAAGATGAGCTTGGAAGTGTTGGTGTGACCATAGCTGATGATGAATTGGTGAGCCTAGCACTTCTAGGCCTTCCCAAGAGCTGGCATAGTTACCAGGACTCTGTGAATGGGAGGGAGAAGTTACCAGATTGGGATCGATTATGGTCAGATTTGGTAATAGAAGAGATAATGAGGAGCACTAGAGACGAGACCTCTAGTACCAACAAAGAATAAGATTGTGCATTGACTGGAAAAGGAAAGAAAGCCAAGGGAAAGAAAACCCAAGGAGAAGAAGGAAAGAGAGACTTGTCCAAGATCAGATGTTTTCAGTGTCACAAGCATGGGAACTATGCTTCGAATTTTCCACAGAAGAAGGCAAGCAAGAAGGAGCCTGCAGTTGCAGCGGGTGAAGCATTGGCTTCACAGTTTGAGTTTGATTTTACTCTCATTTCATGCATGGCCAACACTGTAATGGGATGCATGTGGTATCTAGACAGCGGTGCCTCATTCCATATGACAGGGAATAGATATCTCTTTAGTGACTTGGAGGAGAAGGACCTCCAGTAGAACATAGAGTTTGGAGATGACGAGAGGTATCGAATGAACGGGATAGGTAAAATTACCTTTCAGAGGGATTCTGGCTCCCCTCTCAGACTAGCATATGTTTTGTATGTTCCAGGCCTAAGGAAGAATCTTATCTCCATAGCAGTATTGGAAGATCGTGGTTATGAGGTGTTGTTTAGAAAAGGAAAAATTTTCCTTAAACACATAGCCATGGGACATTTGAAGCAGATCAGTTCAAGAGTCAAGAACCTATATGCTCTAGAGGTTGAGGATGCATGCAAAGCTTTAAGGAGAAAATTAGTGGTTAATGACTTGGTGGTTGAGAGGGAGAAATTATCTCTCAACATGCAGCCTTAGAAGTAGTCTGAGAAGTTTGTGGAGCAGCCACAATTGGAGAAGAAGAGAGGAGACCAAGTGGAAGAGTTCACTAAAGTAAAGACCACCAGGAGGGGGAAATTTCGAGCCAGATGGGCAGAGGGAGTACATGCAGTTATACCTCCAGGTATGAGGTGGGCTGATGTGTAGATATAATCCCAAGAATAAATTTGGGTAGGGTCCATTGAGATGTTGTGTGGATCGAACCTGGCTACGAGGAGCCCACGGTACATCAGTAGTAGGAAGGATTAGTTAGATTGATGCAGTCAGATGTCAGACAGATAGAAATCATAGTGACAAATGTTAGATATTGGAGCGCAGATCAGAGTTGGCAGCAATGTAGAGTGTATGGATGCAGATGTCAGTAGCAACGCAGAGTGTACAGTAGACATGTGCAGTAGCTAGCAGCGTCTAGAAGACTCTAATGATAGATGCATTATACTAATTCATTTGTTTGGAGGCTATTCAGTTTCAGTAGAGTTTCATGTGCGAACAACACTAGAGAAGTGTTGCATGCAAGAACATTCCAAGGGTATTGGATCGGGATAGATTGATCCCTTTCTTGTTTAGAGGGAGGGTTGAAATTTTCAACAAGAAAAATTGAAATTGGCATCCAGAAACAAAATCTAGAAAATGGCACCCAGAAATATTTGCCATGTGAGGATTTTGATTTAATTATCCTTAATTAAATTAAAAGTAAATTGTTAACTCATAACAACTTGTAATAGTTAACTAAGTGTGATAGACTTAGTTATCTCAAGAATTTCAATTTGAGGGTCAAAGGATTGGAATGTAGAGTGATTCTATTATTTACAGGGTCTAGTTGTAGTTGCAGCACTAGTGTGGTGTGAGTGTGACCAGTTAACTCACATTAATTGAGTTAAAATTAGTTTAACTAGTTCTAGTTGATTGATGAGCTAGTGGAAGATCAAGTGAATTAAAATAGATTTAACTCACAAGCAGTGATCTACCAAGTAATTGATGATTCACCAATTTTTATGGAGACCTAGTTGGGACAAAGGTCAAAGACAAGTAAACTATCAGTTGTGTTTTTGGCGAACTACCCAGGTGTTGTTATAGAGTCAGAGGAAGGCTCCATAGGGATTGCACAGTTAAGGAAGGATATTTATCATATTTAATAGGGATTAATTGCCTAGGTATTGTGTGAGCAAGTCTGGGCTAAGGAAGGGCTAATAATTGGCTAAGTGTTGGACAATTTTCCCTAAGAATTGCTACACAGTTTTGAGCAGGATCAGAGTGAGACAATCAGTATAGTGCAGGATTTTCTAGGTGTGAGAAAGAATTATATTGTTTCATGATTATTTGACTATGTACAATATATGATAGAGGGGTTTTGAGCAAGTGCTTTCCCCAAGAACATCTTGTGTTGTGTGATTGATAATTTCCTTTCTCTTACTTGCATGTGATTTAGCGATTGTGTTTTATATTCCGCAAATATTGTAGAAGGATTCTAGAAGGATTCAATATCTTGTTTTAGTACATTACATGATTGGATTGAATCCATTGATATAATTTCTACATGGTATTATATTTTTGTTAGATATTTTCTACAAATTGTTCAACCAATAAGAAATTCGCAACATTTGTATTTTTAATATCAAGTTTGGCTCTACCTTTTCCTATCACCATGGTTGGTGCGTTGTTTCCAAGAATAACATTGCCACCTTTGGTTTTCCTTAAAGAGATAAATTTTCTCTTATCTCTAGTCATATGTTGAGAACATCCACTATCTATGTACTACTGATCATCTTCTTCTAACACACATAGTACTAGGCTACACTTCAGTAGTTGTTCTTCCATACTGTGGTATGTTGGCTTCTGATAGAAGCATCTTCTTCTAGATACCTGTTAAGTGGACCCTCCTTTGATTCCTTTATCAATTGCTTGTTTTTAGTAGGTTATTTTGGATTTTTGAATTGTCTTAAAGATATCATTAACTTAATCCTTCACTCCTTTGTGATTTGTCTAAGATTATTGCATGCATAACATCTTATGTGACTAGAGAAGGGGGGAAAATAACCATGTCTCGTAAAACTGCTGTACCTATATGATTTATGCCTCATATTACTTTCATTTCAATTTCAATCTATAGACTTGTGATGAAATAAATTACAAGAAAAACAATATTCATGAAATACACTTGTTTACTTAGGAACATATGATATTATTGTGGGGAGTATTCTTCCTTGACTGCTTGCTTGAAGGATCTTCTTTTGTTTCATGATTTGATTATAAGGTCTGAACAATCTACTTATACAATCAGCTGCACTGTGTCCAAAGTTACGATTGATAAAGAGCTCAACATCATCCATCAAAGGAAAAAATAATTTTCTTTTCATGTTGATTTGGGGTAGCATCGGATGTGCTGTAAGTCTCAAAATTTGCAAGGAGGCCTAGACACATGTATTCCAGAGAACCCATAAATCGTTTTGGGAAATCTCCCCCTGATTGTATTTTATTAAAAGAATTAATTATTTTAAAAGGACCTTAAGTCTAAACTTATGAAAATAAAATAATTAAAGTGAATTAGTAGAATATGGGAGTGAATGTTCTAGAAAAGTAGATCAAGTCAAAATTTAATCTTAGTCGTTGATTATAGATTTAATCTCGACAATTGAAGTTTCAACGAGAATATTATAAGAAGGGATTGAAGGGTCATTTGGAAAATACATAGTAAGGATCAAGAGATTGAATTTCTGAAGTGAGCAGTGCTCAAAGGAAATATCGATCAAGAGATTCTTTGCAGAGAGGGACATGGATAGTATCCAAAGAGAAATATTTCTCCATTGGAGAATCATTAGCAGAGAAGGTAGAGAGAGATCCAATAGAAGCCAGTGAGTTTGATGCAGAGCCATGCAAGGCTACGTAGAGGCTGCACAGAAGCCAAGAGGAAATCCATAAATTTGTTGAAGGAATCAATTTCAGAAGTCGGGAGCTAGGGTGTGAGACCGGGAGGCAGAAATAAAATTTCCTGGGTAGAAAATCGATTAGCAGAAGGGGTGAAATTATACCCAAGACGGTTGACGTTGGGATGGGACACATGCTGCACAGAGGAAATGTAGAGGCTCTCAGGGGCAGCTCATTCAATGGTTGGATCAACCAGTATTTCTTGTGATAGTGTGAGGTAACCTCACTAATCTCTCCATCAGTGATATTCTATGTAATTGGATTTCTAGGAGAGGCATCTAGAGATTGTATTCAGAAATTACTACTGTTTAATAATAAAACCCTTAGTTGTTGCACCATTTTTCTCGAATTGGGTTTTTCAGGAGACATTAGTACAAAAATAAATGTGTCAGATGTGTCTATGATTTACTCTTGTTCAATTTTTTTTTCCACACTTGTAATTTTCCATAGTTTATTTAGTGAAGGTTGCAGTGTGTTTAATTCGATGTTTCCGTATCAATAAACTGAATTATTAATTTATTAATTAGAAGAATCAATGCCAATTATTGCAATAGGATTCCAGATTTAAGGGTTTTTCACATGGTATTAGAGCTTGTATAGTTGAGTGCACGAGGAATAGAAGAGCATATCTGTAGATCCAGCGTTGGTGAAGTTGGGATCAAAGATCTGTATAAGCAACAGATCGATCTCCTGAGTGATTGTGCAGTCCAAGTCGGGAGGGCTAGTCCCTGCAAGGAAATATCTCTTTGAGTGAGTCAAAATAGAGGTATGATTTGCTAGTTTGCAAAGGCAGAGGGAGCAGTGCAAATCAATAGCTAGAGGGACACATTTTTCTGTACAACAGTGATTGTGGGTGAAAAAGTGTCAAGAAGTGCAGCCAGAGACACTTTGAGGGGATTTTCTTCCTCAGGGAATTCCTAGATGGGGAATTCTAATTTTCAAGACTTGAGCAGTAGTATTGGGTGACAGATATACCATCTCCAATAGGGAGTGTGTATGTCAAGCCAGAGTTGCGCAGGGGAGAGAAAAGGAGATAGTTTGACATGTATTTTAAGTTTTTAGAGATGGCAGCAAGCGGGCTGAGAGATCAATATCGGTTGGAGGGTGCCTCCAACTATGTGATCTGGTAGGAAAGGATCAAATGCTTGTTGGATAAGAATGATCTCAAACTCTTCATCGAAGGTGTGGTGGTTGTTCCAGTAGATGCAGATATTGTGGAGTAAT
Organism: Pinus albicaulis; assembly: GCA_034641835.2. NCBI lineage: Eukaryota > Viridiplantae > Streptophyta > Pinopsida > Pinales > Pinaceae > Pinus > Pinus albicaulis. The sequence goes on along the minus strand of CM076580.1, from coordinate 258,361,320 downwards.
ACAAGAAGAATATGACTAAGACAAAGAGCCTGATCCTACATGGAGTAAGGGATCATGTCGTGTGTCACATAGCTAGCAAAGGGACTGCTAGAGAAATCTGCCAGGCCTTGGAGAAGCTATATCAAGGATCTTCTGAGCAACAGAATATGTATCAAGAGGAGAAGATGCAGACTACTAGGATGCGTAATGGTGAGCACATTGATCCATTCCTATTTAGACTTCAATAGAATCGAGATCACCTGGTAGTTATGGGATCAACTCCTCAGGCCACGGAGATGGTCAGATTTTCCCTCAACCCAATGTTTAAAGACTATCAGGTATTTTTCCAGAGCATCCTAGGTAGAGATAATTTTCCGGACGAGGAGTCAATGTGGTTTTCTCTTCAACAAGAAGAGATGAGGAGGGACTTACTCAACTGTCAACTTGAGGGCAACAACATCAGTGGGAAGAAGTTGAAGGAGGAGGAGGATAAAGTGGTCCGTGCATCAAAGGGGAAGCAGGAGGAAAAAGGACATTTCCAAGATCAAATGCTTTCGATGTGGCGAGATGGGTCATTATGCCACACAATGTCCTCTCAAGAAGAGATACAAAGACGAGAAGCATGATCAACAAGCCGCACCTTTGATATTTCCGTAGTAATAAACTGAATAATTAATTTATCAGTTAGAAGAATTAACACCATTTGTTGCAATAGGATTCAATATTTAAGGAATTTTCACACTTCGTCCTTTGGAAGCTTGTATTTTTTGCACAATCATCCCAGGGGGGAATCATCCTTTTTAGAAAGTCACTTTTCTTGTCTACTTATTATGTTTCTTGCTTCCTTTATGATTGATCACATTAATTTCTTTATGTATTCTACTGCTATTATTTATTTACCAAGGACTTCATATGTTTCCTTGTTTCCTTCTAGATTGTATGTACATGCCTATGATTTGGGTTCTCCCTTAGTTGCTTCATGAAATCCAAGACCTATTTTAATGGAGGGATATATTTGGAGATTTAGGAGATTATCCAAGATCTTATTAATGTCATGAAATTTCAACTGTTTTTTCTTTTATTCTATATCACGCATTAACAAAACAACCTCAACTTATAAAATCTCGCAACGACCTTCTCTTTCCATTAACTAGATTCTCATTACTTCTACAATTCTCCATGCTTAATCTAAATGGATTTTCAACATGATAATTTCTTATTTAATTTCATTGGTATTTTCTAAATTAGCCTTTAGAGAGATGATTTCAGCTTCAAGTCTCTAAAAATGACTTTCTTTTTCATTAAGTTGTCCAGTCACTACTTCATTGGTTATTTTAAATTATTCTTATTGCCCGATTGTATTGTACTATTATAGTACTATTTAATTCATCCACATCCTGATCCGTGTATTAGAAAATTATATATTATGGAGCAATGCAACACATAAAATATGCGGAAAATAAAAGCACACAAAACACATAAAACTAGAGAGACATAGATATACGTGGTTCACCCAGTTTGGGCTACGTCCACCCCGAACAGCCAGTCCTTCCTTTCTATTATCCAACAAAAATTGAAGAGACAAAACCTACAGCAGATCTGTTGTAATATCCTTTGTTCTCTCTCATAGTCTCCCTCTCTGTTTCTCGCTCCGAGAATACACATATAATACACAGCCGTAATACAATACCCTCATATATACAAGGGGGTTGCCTTCTAGGGAAAAAAACCCTAATCTAAACATGACTTATACCGTCAGATCATTTTCCTAATGAACGGCCCAGATTGACTAGAAATTACTATACTTTTACAAGGCAATTTTACATCTGTTTTTAGCTTCGAGGGCGCTGCCCCCAAAAACCCCCGCCAGGGGGGGCTCCGAAAAGCGCTGTCGCCCCCCCTGGACCCCCCACGGCAACGATTAATTACGGGTGGCATTGCCGCCCCTTTGAAGGTATAGGGGTCCAATGCTGTGATACAAAGTAAACAAGATAATCAGGCTCCACACCCAACAATCTCCCACTTGGAGATTGATTGTAGCAACTCCATCGCTGCTTCATTTGCTGGAAAATGACTCCTCTTTGGACCTGGTTGTTCCTCATCTTCATCGTCATCCTTGAAGACCAATTGAAACTGAGCACATTCTTAGTTTCTCCCTGGTTACAACTTTTGTTAGCATATCTGCAGGATTCTGGCTAGTGTGTATCTTTTCCAGCTTCAACTCTCCATCTTCCAATACTGACCGTATGAAATGGTACTTGAGATGTATGTGTTTAGTCCTGGAATGAAATGCTGAGTTCTTTGCAAGATGAATAGCACTTTGGCTATCACTGTATAGTGTGCGGCCATATCATGCTTCTTACCCAATTCATCCATAAACCTTTGTAACCAATTCATTTCTTTACTAGCCTCTGTAGCAGCAACATACTCGGCTTCTGTTGTTGAAAGTGCAACAACACTTTGGATTTTTGAAACCCAACTGACAACTATTCCACCTACAGTAAATACATATCCTATAGTGCTCCTCCTGTTATCTCTGTCACCTGCCATATCTGCATCAACATATCCCTGTAGAGCAATGTTTGAACCACCAAAGCATAATGCTTGATTTGTGGTACCTCTCAAATATCTGAGAATCCATTTTACCGCCATCCAATGTTCTTTTCCTGGATTATTCATGTACCTGCTTACAACTCCCACTGCATGTGCAATATCAGGCCTTGTGCAGACCATTGCATACATTAAGCTTCCAACTGCGGATGCATATGGAACTTTAGACATATATTCCATTTCTTCGTGGGTCTTGGGGCACATCTCCTTACTAAGTTTGAAATGGCTAGAAAAAGGTGTACTAACTGGTTTTTCATTCTGCATATTAAATCTTTTCAACACCTTTTCTATGTACTCATTCTGAGACAGTGTTAATTTGCGATTTTTCCTGTCTCTAGTTATCCTCATACCAAGGATTTGTTTTGCAGCTCCCAAATCCTTCATTGCAAAGGAATTTGCCAATTTCCTTTTGAGCACATTTATTTCCTGCATGTTAGATCCTGCAACAAGCATGTCATCTACATACAATAACAATATAATATAGCTGCCATAATTTTGCCTTTTTAGATAAACACAATGATCAGAGTGACATCTAGTATAACCTTGTTCAAACATAAACTTGTCAAATTTTAGATACCACTGCCTTGGAGCCTGTTTTAAACCATACAAGCTCTTCTTTAACCTGCACACCAATTTTTCTTTCCCTTTTACCTCATATCCTTCTGGTTGATGCATGTATATCTCTTCCTCCAAATCTCCATGGAGAAATGTTGTCTTTACATCTAACTGTTCAAGATGTAAATCTTCCGCTGCTACAAGACTTAAGATAGTTCTGATTGAATTCATATTAACAACAGGAGAAAATATTTCATCAAAATCAATACCTTTCTTCTGTGCAAACCCCTTCACCACAAGTCTAGCTTTGTACCTCTGTTTTCCTCCATCTTCTTCCTTCAGCCTGTAAACCCATTTATTCTGCAATGCAGTTTTACCTGCAGGCAACTTGATTAATTCCCAAGTCTGGTTATGCATTAAGGAGTCCATCTCTTCTTCCATGGCTAACTCCCACTTCTTCCTGCTTTCAACCTGCATTGCTTCTTCATAACATTCAGGTTCACCAGAATCAGTCAACAATAAATAATATAATGAAGGAGAGTTTCGTTCAGGGGGTATACTTATCCCGGTAGATATTCTAACACCACTTTCAGGTGTTTGAGGTGCCTCTTGCTGTTGTGGTCGTTGTTTTTGCTGTGGTTGTTGATTATTATTATTTTCAGGCACCTTTACTTTTTCAGTTATCTCATCAAGAACCATGTATTCCTTGCTTTCTTTTTCCTGTTTCTTTTCCTGCAACTGATTCTTATACAAGACCTTTTCATTGAATATTACATCTCCGCTCCTAATGATTTTGTGATTTTCATAATCATATAAGCGATAACCAAAATCATTAACACCATATCCAATAAAGGTACATTTCTTTGATTTTTCCTCAAGCTTTGTTCTATTTTCTTTATTAGTATGGACAAAGGCCTCACAACCAAAAGGCTTTAAAAAAGAGTAGTTTACCTTTTTACCTGTCCATGCTTCCTCTGGAATACCACCATCCAAGGAAATTGAAGGCCCTCTGTTTATTAGATAAACAACAGTATCTACAGCATCTGCCCAAAATTGTAAAGGCAATCCCGCATGCAATCTCATGCACCTTGCACACTCCATGATTGTTCTGTTCATCCTTTCTGACACACCATTTTCTTGTGGTGTTCTTGGAACTGTCTTCTCTCTACAAATTCCATGCTCTGAACAGTACCTATCAAACTCTTTGCTGCAATATTCACCTCCATTGTCTGATCTGAGACACTTCAACTTCTTTCCTGTCTCAACCTCAACCAAAGCTTTCCATTTCTTGAAAGTATCAAATACATCAGATTTATTCTGAATACAATAAATCCATGTTTTTCTAGTTGCATCATCAATAAAAGTAACATAATAACGAGAGCCACCGAGAGATGATACTTGAGCAGGTCCCCATACATCTGTATGCACAAGCTCCAATTTTTCGCTCTTCTTTTCTTTCCCAACTCTGAGAAATCTGACTCTCTTTTGTTTTCCATAAATGCAATTTTCACAGAAATCCAAATCAACATTCTTCAAACCTGGCAACAAATTTCTCGAGTGAAGAATCTTCATCCCCTTCTCACTCATGTGTCCGAGCCTATGATGCCATAATGCTGCATCTGCTCCTTTGGAAGTTAAAGCATTAACAGAGTTAGAAATACCATTGCATAAATACAATGTACCAACCTTTTCACCTTTTGCTATTACTAGCGCTCCTTTGGTGACCTTCCAAGTTTTATCTGTGAAAGTTGTCACACAACCTTCACTGCCTAACTGCCCTGTTGAAATCAGATTTTTCTTCATATCTAGAACATGCCTTACCTCCTTTAGTAGCCATTGGTTTCCATTCTGTTTTTTTACAAGAACTTTACCCATTCCAACAATTTTACAGGGTTTATCATCACCCAAACGAACTTGTCCAAAATCTCCTTGAACATAGTCATGAAAATATTTATTATCAGGTGTGGCATGGAATGAAGCCCTTGAATCTACAACCCAAGAATCAGTAACATTTTCGAAAGAAAGAATCAAAGCATCTTGTAACACATCACTTGTCACATTTGCTTCATGATTGTTTTCTTGCTGTGTGTCTCCTTCTTTTCCCTTCCGAGATCTACAGTCTTTCTTTAGGTGTCCTTTATTTCCGCAATTCCAGCACACTATCCCCGATCTGGACTTGGATCTGCCTTTCCTTGATTTACTGCGATATCCCGAGCTCTTTCCTCTTTCCATTCTTCTTCCCCTAGACTCTGCACTCAAAGCATTACCTGATGTCTCACCAGAGCTTTTCCGTCGCATTTCCTCGCTAAGGATAGCACTGACAACATCATCAAACTTTAAAGTACTAGATCCAGAGACAGAGTTACTAATGGCCATTACTAAACCATTCCAACTCTCTGGCAATGAGCACAAGAATAACAGAGCTCTAACTTCATCATCAAATTTTACCCCTACAAAAATTAACTGACGGGTAACTGTATTAAATTCATTTAAATGGTTTGCAATAGATCCACCTTTCGAAATCTTCATATTAAATAGTCGTTTCATAAGAAATACCTTGTTTGAGGACGAGGGTTTTTCATATAGTTTCGCCAACATCTACATCAAACCCTCTGTTGTTGTTTCCTTCGAAATATTGAAGGCGACTGATGCCGCAAGACACAACCATAATGTTCTGAGTGCCTTTCTATCGAGAATGTTCCATTCCGCGTCTGTCATGGCTGTCGGCTTCTTTGTTTTTCCGATCAATGGTAGGTACAGATCTTTCTGATACAGATAATCTTCCATCTGCATCTTCCACAGCGGAAAGTTTTGGCCGTTAAATTTCTCGACCCTAAACTTACCATCGTCTGCCATTGCTCCCACTCGAACCAGGAACCCTTCTTTCCTGCTAGTTTATCAGCCAAATATACCTTCGGCTCTGATACCAGTTGTCAGAAAATTATATATTATGGAGCAATGCAACACATAAAATATGCGGAAAATAAAAGCACACAAAACACATAAAACTATAGAGACACAGATATACGTGGTTCACCCAGTTTGGGCTACGTCCACCCCGAACAGCCAGTCCTTCCTTTCCATTATCCAGCAAAAATTGAAGAGACAAAACCTACAGCAGATCCGCTGTAATATCCTCTATTCTCTCTCACAGTCTCCCTCTCTGTTTCTCACTCCGAGAATACACATATAATACACAGCCGCAATACAATACCCTCATATATACAAGGGGGTTGCCTTCTAGGGAAAAAAACCCTAATCTAAACATGACTTATACCGTCATATCATTTGCATAATGAACGGCCCAGATTGACTAGAAATTAATATACTTTTACAAGGCAATTTTACATCTGTTTTTAGCTTCGGGGGCGCTGCCCCCGAAAACCCCCGCCAGGGGGGGGCTCCGAAAAGCGCTGCCACCCCCCCCCTGGACCCTCCACGACAGCGATTAATTACGGGTGGCATTGCCGCCCCTTTGAAGGTATAGGGGTCCAATGTTGTGATACAAAGTAAACAAGATAATCAGGCTCCACACCCAACACCGTGTTCTCATATATCTATAACATCTCCTTGAGACTCTTTCTGTTTTCCATGAAAAAGGCTAGTTTCCTTCTAAAATCGAATTACTTTTCTAACTTTTCTTCTTCTGAATCTAAAACACCATCTAACATGAAAATAATAGATTTTTTTTTTTATGGATGTGTAGGTATTCTAATAGACTACGATTTTGTTCTTCATATACATTGAATGTTTCCTCATTCCTATGCTCTTTATCATTAGAGAAGGAAGAAGCAAGATTTCCTATATTCTTACATAAAATCTTACCAAGTGATTGAACTTCATTTATTTCATTTTTATTTCCTTCATGGAGGGCTTACAGCTTATCCCATACATCCTTCATAGTTTTCCGCTTGTCCTTTGTAGTTCTATAATGCATACTCTTCTCAGATTCTGAATAGATGGACTACACAATTTCATTCATAGCCTAAGCATTCTTCTGAAAGTCTTGACTTGATGGGATATTTTTAGTATATTCATCTATATTTCATTATTTCTTTCCATACATGATAGATTGAATCATTGAAGAAAAACACACTTTGATGATCCATGAATTATTTTTCATCTGATTTTTAGGTAAGCTTGACTCGGGATAGAGTCAATGTTGACTAGGGTAAATAGTAGTGGTTTTGGGGCACATGGTATTGTGCACCCATGGTTTTCAACCCATGGTATTGCATGTAATGGAGCCTATAAAAGGCTGGGAATACTTCATTGTAATGTAGGCCTGGAGGTGAGCGGTGAAGGGTCACTTGGCTGGATTGGCCAGGGTTTTGGCCAATGCTTAATGAAATTTCATTGGTTGGGTTTTGCCCCAGATTTGGGGGTTTTCCCGGATAAACAACTTTGTTTATGTTTATGATTTTCTGCTAGATATTTTATGGTTTTTTGTTCCTCTCGGTAAATTTATTATTTCTCTGGTAAATTCTAACAAATGGTATCAGAGCCATTGAATTTCAATGCGCTAGGCGAGCAAAGTCTGTCAAAATGAGAGAGGATATGTTCACGTGGATTAATTAATTGATGAACCATATATCTGAAGAGAAATCCTAGAGGACTGGCAGTTACAAAGGCTGGTGACCCATGTAATCCGGTAAATGGGTTCTTTTTATATGGACATTGATTTCATATGTACAAAGACGGTAACAATGAAAAAATATATATATTATTATTATAATGGAGTTAATTTATTACATGTAAATGGGCATACTGCTGTAAGACTTGGTATGGCATGCGTACCCCTGGGTAATCACTGGTAAAGTCTGGGTTAGGTCTAGGTGATAGGGGGGATGTCAAGTTAACAATTACCTGGGTAAAAAAATAAAAAATAAAAAATTGAGGGGGGAAGAGCTAGAGTGAGTAGGGTTGTCTCACTTAGCAATTTTGGTTGGATTTAGTCAAGAAACCCCAAGTCAAGTTTAAGGGGGGAATTGTTAGGTAAACTTGACTCGAGATAGATTCAATGTTGACTAGGGTAAATAGTAGTGGTTTTGGGGCACATGGTATTGTGCACCCATGGTTTTCACCCCATGGTATTGCATGTAATGGAGCCTATAAAAGGCTGGGAATACTTCATTCTAATGTAGGCCTGGAGGTGAGTGGTGAAAGCTCACTTGGCTAGATTGTCCAGGGTTTTGGCCAATGCTTAATGAAATTTCATTGGTTGGGTTTTGCCCCAGATTTGGGGGTTTTCCCGGATAAACATATTTGTTTATGTTTATGATTTGTTGCTAGCTATTTTATGGTTTTTTGTTCCTCTCGGTAAATTTATTATTTCTCCGGTAAATTCTAACATTGATTCTCCCTTTTGGACAATTGTTGATACTACCACTATGTCTGACACATTACTTTCATCGTAACATTCCTTGATATGAATTTCCTTATTCTTCTAAGATGTGTGCTTATTGTGCTTCCTTTTATTTTCCTTAACTCATTGGGTCTCCTTTTAATTATAAATTGGTCCTAAAGGACCTACTCTGATCCCAATTGTTGGAAATATTGAGTGGTGTGTTGGCGGGGTGGTGGGGGGTGGGGGGGGGGGTGTGGGGGTGTGAATCAATATTTTATAAATTATTACAAATTTATATTTTCATTTACATTCATCATTCATTAATATATTCATCATTCAGTTATATATTCATCATCAATAAAGTCATAAATATCATACACAAGAGCACATATATTTTAGATGGAAACCCATACAGGGAGGAAAACCACCATTCTTCTTCTTCTCTTCTTAATTTTTCTTTACATATGTTCACTAGCACCGACTAGTATGAATCATTGACTCCCTTGCAATTTTTTGTTGGAACCCACCAGTAGGAGGCACCTACTCCCTTGCTTTGTTTCAGTGGCACCCACTAGCAATAAGCACCAACTCCCTTGCACTATTTCATTGGTACCCACCAATAGGAAGCATTCACTCTCTTGTACTATTTGGTTGGCACCCACCAGTAGGAAGCACCTATTCCCTTGCATTGTTTCACTGGAAACCACCAACAAGAAGCATCACTACCCCACATTATTTCTCTAGTACCCACCAACATGGAGAACCTACTCCCTCAGATCAGTTTGTTAGCACCAACCCCCAAAGCAATGTGGACCTCCCTTTCATCCATTTTCAAACTGGGTCCACTCCCTTTTAACACAAAATTCAAAATCAATATAAACCCTTCAACAAATTTCTTCTTTTTTTAACATCACACTCACTTTGTCATCAAAACATTGTATGTATCAACCTCAACCAAATATCAATACTCTAACTCTCACGTAGCCCTATCATAACAACATCTCAACAATTTCTTACGCTCACCCTATCATAAAAAAATCCTACAACATTTATCTTTCCAAGAAACAATATCATGGCAATCAATATGACTTCTCAATGTCAGTCCCTGATGGATACAACTTCAAACAACATACTATAAACATTAACAAGAAGCAAGTAGCCATGTGATAACAATAGTTACCCCTGCCATCACTTAGAAAAGCCTCAAATATAAACTACAACAAAAACTTTGATTTGTGAGATTATAACACACCAAATTTCAAACCAAAACACTGCGAATTCAACCATATCAGGCTTTAATATTAGAGGACAAGTATGTAAAAAAAATATAGTCTTCTCATACTTTATCATGCAATGTGCCATACATGTTTGTAGCAATCAAGTATGTCAACTTTTTATTATCAACAATATAGCAGCAAGGTATTGAGTTAAAGCCAAATCAATCGACACTCTATCCATACTATTGCAGTCAGCAACTTCAGACAAAATACAAATTCTAAACATTGTCAACCATCTCTAGCACCACTGATCTCATTTTCTTGTCACATCCATACATTATAGTAGTCATGGAATAATCATCAACAATCTTCAATCTATGTCAAACAGAATCATCAAATACCTATCTTGAGGTGTTGATTTTTTCCATCAAAAAAATGAATAAGACCAAATATTAGCTCTGATTTCATCAACACCTTAGCAACTAACTTTCAGCAGCATGCTTTATAACACTTTGAGGATAGTCCTATCATACAAACAATGACATTCATCTAAGAAGTAAGCAAACATTTAACATAGTTCTAACTTCAATCAACATACTTCATTACAAGTAAAATAACACTCAACTATTCTCAAAACCCCATAAAAGAAACAACAATATTGATCTTGTTCTCTACCTACCAGTAAGTAACCATTTCCATTTAGGAGCATAGTCTCAAAACTCTGCAATACATTGACATTAGAATTACATCAAGTAGATTGCATCTCTATAAAATTAGTGTCTTTTATTAAACAACACGACTCAGGCATATAATCCTCTCACAAAGACAACTCCATCAATACTCATTCAACATCAACAACATTCTAATCTTAATAACATTCATATTCAACAATATTTTCATCATGGTTCAAAACCCTTGTACGTCAACTAGAAACGCCACCACCATAATAACTCACTAGTAGACACTTAATTATTGTCAACATTTCAAATGACAAGAAATCTCTACAAGATAACAACAACATTCATACCCTCATACCAACACAATATCACAACAACTCTTATATGTCCAACAAGAGGTTCAATGAAATTCAATGGGGGATCTAAATCACACCATTCAAATAAATACTATCTAAACCAAGAATTATACTTACTCAGGTTATCCATATAAATATACTCGATTAACAATGTTGCTTCAACGTTTTTATTGCACAAAAACACCAGATGTGACTTATAATCGTATTATACTAGGAAAAACATACCATAGCAAGAAAAATGCTCCATATTATATATGCCAAGTGCAAACTAACACAGACTAACATGCACATTGATCACATCGAATTTTTCTAAGAGCATAACAACACTGATTTCACATCACTATTTGTCTTTAGAACCAATATGTCTTACTGCATTAGACATTGGTAGATTTATGTTGATTAAGGGCCCTTTATTCCCAGAACAAACACCACGATATCATGAGCTTCACACTAGATTAACATAATCGATCACATTTGATTGATATTCAGATTGACAATTTACATTCTTTGACTTCACTTTCCAAATTGACTCAGAAATTCCACACGCACCTGACTAGATCTTTGGTCGCTCTCCTCGTTCACACCAGACCAGGAAACATTCTGATAAGCCCTAATTGCACCATAATTGTTGAACCACCATCACGATCACCAACCGCAATATGCAGAGAATCAACCTCAACCTTCTTTAATAATGTATCATTACTCCAATGCTCAAACCATCACATCGATTTAGCCTTGCTATCATCGTTTTCTTCTGAGAGAACTTCTTGCTCGACCACATAGTCGTACATAGAAATACACCAATGCACTAATACAAAACTCACTCCCTTTCATTAGATTATCATATTCACTATATCGATCTTGATATTATTTGTCAGATTAATTACAGTAAGATCGATTGACCAGAACTATGGTCGCAGAGTATGTGAACTCGCACCTGGAATAGACATGTCATCAGAACTCCATGCTTTCATTACAAAACTCAATTGCACCAGACCATATTATGAAACTGCGACAGAACACTTTTTTGCTTCACCGATCATGCCTTCATTACATCATTATACGAACCATAACACACTATACTTCATTTATTTATCATGCCATTGAATTACGAGTTGCATCCATGATCACGAGCTACCTTATAGATCACTCTATTACAATTATACATACCTGCATCTCAACAGAATAGAGAAGATAATAGTGCGACTATTCACCTTCATTACATCAGAACAGAGGAAACACCATTATTCATCTCAAGGTTGATTTCCATACTCCATCTCCTTGAATACTTATCACAAGGTCGATAAACATTGGATGTATGTGACTACACACTTATGATCGATGATTTTGATCTCATTTGGTCATGATTTATATAGGGTCACTGAACCTTTGAATAGATCCAACTGATAACGAATTCCATGGAAATTTCCATGGTAAAATGAGTCGACCTAAAACCATGGAAAAATACCAATAGCGGAGACGATGATTTTTTAGGAGTCAGAAGGGTTAATTTGGTTTCACCTTTGAATAGATCCAACCGACAACGAATTCCATGGAAATTTCTGTGGTAAAATGAGTTGACCTAAATCCATGGAAAAATACCAATAGCAGTGATGATGATTTTTTTAGGAGTTAGACGGGTTAATTTGGTTTCCATGTCTACCAATTGGCAATATTTATGTAGGTTTATAATCGATAGTTGTTAGGGACCAACTCTAACCTTTTTATTTATGTAATAAGTCCAAGGGCCCTAGTCAGATTCATAGTAAGTTAGTTGATTCAATAAAGTGTGTAAGTGATTATCCACCTTAATAATAATTATAAGTGGTTGACCTACATTATATAAAAGGGACCACAATTAGTCATAAACGGGCCATAGTTAATAAATAAAGTGGTTAACCCATAGTATGCAAGGGACCACTAGCATTTAGAGTTTTGGATGTCATAAAGCTATAAATAGTATTATATAGCAAGGGAAGAATCATCAATTTTTATTGTAATTTTCTATTCAAGGTTTCCCCCTCAAAGAGGCAAGTGAGCATTGTATTATGCTTTTGAATAATAAAATATATTTGCATCTTGTCTTTATTCATATGATATTTCTGTGTTTCTGGAAATATTTTTTCATTTTTTTGGAATTTTTTAATTCTCACAGGTCAAGTACATAACAAATGGTATCAAAGCACTTTCCAGGGCTAGTTGTACCTCCAATTTTCGCAGATTTGTTTTTAGGCTAGAGATGTGTTCTGGCCTATAGAAATTCCTTGTAGATTAAAATTGGTAATTGTAATTTACTAAAACAATAGAGTTGAATATACTATACAAACTGTGGAAATAATTAAGCAATTGCGAAATCAAAAAGCATTCAATAGAAAGAATTCAAACAACACATTGCACAACGATTTCCTGGGGAAATCCACAACTAAAAACCCTTGTTATCTGTATATTGCATTAGTCATAAAATATGAGAAGATTACAATGCTTTGCTCAAGCCTGAGCAACCTTTGCACTATCTCTATATGTATCACTTCTTCTCAGACAAGCCTTGACCAATACTTAACCAATTTTATGCTTGCCCAAGTCCCTATTTCCTTGCGTTGTTTCCTTGGGAATTATCCCATATTAATTAGGGAAATTCCTCATCCAAAAATATGCAATACATCATAGCCATTCCTTTGACTGCATGCACCACCTATACAATTTGGATGATTATACAATTGATAGTACACTTACCTTGAACTCCAATCTCAACTGAGTAACTCGTAGATCACACATGCATGAGTTATTTATCATTGAATTAATAGTTAACTAGTTGAACATTGAAGCTTCTCTCCACCACTAGACCTCCTACTAGTTCCTCCAATAGTTGGAACTATTTTAACTGAATTTAACTCAGTTAAACTAAATTAATTAATTACAACTCAAAATAAACTCAACCTAGGCTCCTATAAAGTAGAAGCCACTCTACATGACTCAAGCTAGACCATCAACTCGAATTAACTGAACCAACTGATTCAAACTAACTTAGTTAACTCATGTAAGTTGTCATGTGATGTGGAATTACAATTTTCTTCTAATTTCATTCAAGGGAAAATTAAATTAGAATCTTTATTGGTTCCATTTTCAACACTCCCTCTCAGCAAGAAAGGGATTATCAAATACCCCAATCCTGCCTCTATAGAACTCGAATTTTCCTCTTGGGAATTCCTTAGTCAAGATATATGTATCTTGTTCCTATGTAGGAATGTACTCTAGCAACATGATCCTCCTTTGCACACAATATCGTAGATGGTGGTACCAGATGTCGATATGCTTGGACTGATCATGAAAAACTAGATTCTCAGAGAGTTTGATAAAACTCTGATTGTCATAGTAAATCATTGTAGGATCCATCTGTTAACCAAATAATCCAACAAGGATCTTCGTCATCTAGATAGCCTCACAAGCTTCTTGACTAAATTAGAAATGTTCTCTTCTTTCAATGAAATGAGTGAAACTAATCTCTACTTCTTAGTGTACCAGGAAATTGTTGTTGATCTGATGCTAAATATTCCCCTGATGTGCTCTTCCTATTTGATGGAATCCCTGCCTAATAGTCATATGTGAAGCCTTGAAGCTTCACACCCTCTATCTGTGTACCAAAGACCAAACTGAGTGGTGCCTCTGAGGTATCTCAAAACATGTTTAGTTTCCTTCCAATAGAGTTTATTTGGCTTAACCATTTCTTGACTAAGTTGGTTAACTAAAAAACACATGTCTAGTTGTGTGTTCACCAAGTACATAAGTGAACCCAAAAGATACCTGTAAATGGTAGCCTCTACCACTTCGCCTGAATTAGCATAGTCCTTCCTCCAATTCCCTGCTAGAGGATTCTCCATGGGTTTTCTTCTCTCCATGTGAAACTTCTCCAGTATCTCGTTGGTATACTTTCCCTGAGAGACAAATAGTTCCCCATATCCTTGCCAAATTTCCAAACCAAGGAAATAGTGCATGAGCCCCATGTCTTTCATCTCGAATTATTTTTCTGAATCCTCTTTCTAAGATTTTATTATCTTCTCATCAGCTATTATAATTAAATCATCAACATATAATACTATAATCAATGATTTACCTTCAACCACAATATCGTTAAGGTTTGCATCTGCTTCTCTTTTGGTGAAGCCCAACCTAGTGAAATAGATGTCGATATTGGTGTACAAAGCACGAGGTGCTTGTTTCAATCCATAAAATGCTCGTTTGAGTATGCACACATGCGACTCTTTGTCGAAGGTATAAAATCCTTCTAGCTGTTCTATGTACACCTCTTCCACAATCACTCCATTGACGAAGGTTTTCTTCACATCCATCTGATGTATCTTCCATCCCATCTGCGCTGAAAGTGTTATAAATGATATAATAGAAGAGTACCTTACTATTGGAGCAAAGGTATCTTCGTAATCAATTCTCTCCACTTGAGAGAACCCCTTACCCACAAATCTAGCCTTGTGTTTATCAACACTCCCATATGTTGCTTGATTCACCTTGTAGATCTACTAGGAACCTACCACTGACTTGTCCTCTGCGTTGGGCGAACTTCCCAAGAACTATGCCTGATAATGGAATCATATTCCTCTACCATGGCAGCAACCCATACTGGTTGTTGCATTTATTCCTCGAATGAGGATGGATCACTCTCTACACTCTCGCTCATCATAGCCATGTAGCTAGTCTATCGATTTGGTGACCTCCTTTGCCTGCATTGTGATGTAGGTTCTCCCACATTCTCTCTAGCATCATGCATCAATATTTAGGCTTCTTTGGTGTGCTTCATTCCATCTTTGGATTTCTCTGCATGAGTGGGTGCTTCCACTCTTTTCTCCTTTTCTTGTGGTTACTCCACAACATCCTCATGTTCTTCCTTTGGAGCTAAAAGCTCCTCAAATGCATGCAACTGAATCTCTCTCTAAAGGGAACATCTCATGGCCCTCTCTTCATCGAAATTCACATCGCTATGAACAAATTTCATCCTATGAGATGGAAATTAAACTGGATAATTGTGAAGTGTATTTGTGTACCCCAAAAATATGCCCAACTCTGTTGTTGGTTCTAGCTTTTTTCCTTGCATCCTTGGAAACATGACGGTAAAATGATGAAACAGATATCTTGAAGTGTTCCACATCTGATTTCTTACATGAAAATTTTCTTCTGGTGTACTCATATCGAGAATAATGTGAGGACTTATGTTTTGCACATATACTGTTGTGTTGCATATTTCAGCCCACAAGTGCAACAGTAAGCCCTGATCATGCAACATCGCCTGTGTATCTCCCACAATACTTATGTTCTTCCTTTCATCAACCCCATTATATTGTGGGTTATGGGGTGCTAATAACTCTCGTCAAATTTCTTCTAATGCACAGAAATTCTTGAAGTCATTCAACACATATTCTCCACCATTATCGCTCCTTAGAGCCTTCACTTTCGTCCTTGTGTCTTTCACAAAAAGTGCTTTAAATTCACAAAAAATTGAGAATGTATAGTATTTCTTATGCATGAATAATATACAACATTTACGTGATAAATCATCTACAAATATAACATAATACACGTGCTTTTTCATGGAGGCTATTGAGAATGGTCCACACACATACGAGTGAACTCTTTCAAGGATCACTTGCATTCGACTATCCTTATCATAAAAGGTGGCTTTGGTATACTTCCCCAATGTACACCCTTTACATGTATCTCACTACTCTAGTGCAGCCTTGGGAAGTTCTATATAAATCCACAGCATGGTATTCAAAGCTCCATCGTGCAAATGGCCAAGTTGCCTATGCCACAATTCATTGATGTCTAGACTCTGCACCTTCTCTGCTTTTGTGCTCAAAATAGCACAATCTTATACATCCAATTTGTAGAAGTTCTTCACTTGAACCTCGATCTGCTTCACCTGTCTCATGGTTATGTGATGAAGGAAAGCTTTTCCTCTACTAAATATCACATTGTATCCATGGTATTCCAACATAGAAATTAAAACTAAATTCTTCTTCAAACCCGGAACATACATGACATATTTTAATGTGAGATGAGATCCAACCTCCCTATGAAAAGTAACAGTACCGATATCATTCACGTTATACCTTCCATCATCTCCCATCTTGATGTGCATCTAGAGGTCCTTCTCCTCCAAGTCGTTGGAAAATTGTTTGTTGTCAGTCATATGGAATGAGGCTCCACTATCTAGATACCACACACTACCCATCACCAATGTCACCATGCATGCAATGAGGGTTAAATCCAACTCAAATTGTGAAGCAAGAGCTTCACTTGTCGCTCCTCCTAATGGATTCTTTCTGACCTTCTTATGCGTACACTTCATGGAATAATGTCCCAACTCATGATAGTGAAAACATTTAATCTTCAACAAGTACTTATTCTTTCCTACCTTACTAAAAGCTCCTTTGGATTGGGATTTATTCCCTTTTCCTTTATTTTCCTTTCCATCTAATGCACAATTCTCCTCGTCATCTTGCTTGGATGAGGTTCCATCTTTGATGTTTCACTTTATCTCTTATTGCACCAAGTTAAACCAAAAATTCTCCCACTCTAGTAGCTTATCCCTCCCATTTAACGAATCTTAGTAGCTATGCCAACTCTTGAGAAGACCTGGAAGTGTTAGGATGACCAGATCATCTTCAACAACTATAACACTAACACTTCCAAGCTCATCCCGACATTGTACGAATTTTCTAAAGTATTGTGGTATTGCATCGCCCTTTTCCATCTTGATTTTCCGAAGATTTTCCTTCAATGCTAGCTTCCAGTGGTCACTATTATACTGAAACAAGCATGTCAAGGCTTTCCACATTGCATATGGAGTCTCCTTCCCATGTATTTTTGAGATAATATGATCTTGAACTCCTTCCAATAATATTATTCTTGCCTTGGTTACATTCTTCTTCCATTCTGCCATATTTTGTGCATCAACAACTGTTGGTTTTTGAACATTTCTATCAATGTATTCCTTCAATCTATTCTCTTCCATGACTATTTCCATCTATTCCTTACAAGCAATGTAATTCGAGCTACCCTTAAGGGCATCATTGAGCCTCTGACCATAGAAAAATGTCTTGATCTTGTTGCTAGCTCTGAAGAATATATCTGAAAAACTTGTTCCTCCTGCAAAGACAAAATCTTATTCTTCTCTTCTATTGTGATTTCAGCTCCAATACCATGTAGAAATTCCTTGTAGATTCAAAATACTAATTTTAATTTAATAAAACAGTATAATTGAATCTACTCTACCAAATGCGAAAACAATTAAATGATCACGAAACCACAAAGAATACAAGATAAATAATTAAATCAACACATTACACAATAATTTATAGGGGAAAGGCACAACTAAAAAACCTCTTCTATTTGTATATTGCATTAGTAAGAAAATATGAGTATATCACAATGTTTTTCTTAAGCCTGATCTACCTTTGCACTGTCTCTATCTGTCTCACTACTTCCTAGACAAGCCTTGGCCAATACTTAACCAAATTTATTCTTGCCCAAGTCCCTATTTCTTTGAATTGTTTCCTTGGGAATTATCCCCTATTAATTAGGGAAATTCCTCATCCAAAAATATGAAATACATCATAGGCCTTACTCTGACTACATGCACCACCTATACAATTTGGATGATTATACAACTAATAGTACACTGCCCTTGAAATCTAATCTCAACTGGGTAACTCATAGATCACACATGCATGAATTATTTATGGTTGAATTATCAGTTAACTAGTTGAACATTGAAGCTTATCTCCACTGCTAGCCCTCCTACTAGTTCCTCCAACAATTGGAACTAGTTTAACTGACTTTAAATTAGTTAAACATAATTAATTAATTACAATTCAAAATAAAATCAACCAGGGCTCCTATAAAGTAGGAGCCACTCTACATGACTCAAGTTAGATCTTCAACTTGAATTAACTTAACCAACTAAGTCAAAATAAGTTATTTAACTCATGCAAGTTGTCATGTGATGTGGAATTACAATTTTCTTCTAATTTAATTCAAGGGAAAACTAAATTAGAATATTTCTTGGTGCCATTTTCAACACGTCTTTAAACCATGGGATTTTCCATTGGGCACATAAAGCTGCGGATTTGGGGAGGCATGCAAGCAGGAGCTGCAAGAGGTGGTCACACTTGTTAGACTCCCTTGTAAACCATGTGGGTACCCCTTTGATTAGTAGCGCATTAGATAGAATCGTGCATAGACCGCACTTTCATGTATCCTTGGGTATATTGGAAGCCGCCCCTAGGGTAACCTAAAATCTAACCCTAGATAAGTCATTGGTTGTATTTCTACTACAATCAAATGAGAACAACAATCGAGGAGATTACTCACACATACAATATGGTAGTCGGGTAGTACGGATAAGGGTACATTAGATCCTCCTTAGTTAGCACTCTAAAAAAATGGTCTAAGTACTATTGTTTTACCCCTGTGTATATCACGATCTATATCACCTCTCACTCCTTTATGACCATAGTTCCCTCAGCTCTCATAAGATCTCCCCCTACCTTTTCATCCATATCAAATCTATAATTTGGTGTTTGGTCATTGTTGTATAGATCATATCCAACAATTAAGGTTATGTTGCCACCATATATATCAGATTCATCAGTTGGGGTTTTCATAACGTAGATCAAACTCTTTGGTCAGTGAGGGTTTTGGCCACCATAGTCCAGATTAGATTGTCAAAACACATTTTTTAATTCCAAGTCTTTTTGGTTTCTGTTACTACAGTACAATCCTGATTTACATAGGATATTTGGCAGTAATAAGCATTCTAAATTCTGCCCACCACAGTATTGATCAACTAGGAGTAAAACTCCTTTTAGAGTAAAAAAAAAAACAATGAGGCCATCACAGGACACTTGCAAGAGACCTATCCCATCAGATTCAGGATGGCAAGCTAATCCCAGTCGTACCATTCACCTATAAGCCCAAAATTTTCATGTGGTCCCAAATGTTTCCAGATGGGGCTCAGGTGACCCACATCACTAGACTCCTGAGCTTTCCCTCTTTCCAACCATGCTATTCTTAATTAAGCTCAAAATTTTACCTGGGCTAGTGTACGTACAATACATGCTATTAAGTTATGGCTTCAGAAAAATTCGAGGCCCTCGAGAAAAAATTCAGTGAATTCTAAGCATCCTTTGAAGACAAAATCGACAAAATATCACAAGTATTGCACGCTCTAACCAAGTATCATGAACCCATGGAGGAATAACACAGTGTGGATGCACACATAGAAGGAGAATCCAACCATCACATTCATTTCCATGGAGTTCACCAATATTCGAGCCACCAGAAACCCACGTTGGACATGATTGATGGCTCTAACCCAACAATATGGGTGGCACAATTGGAGAAATATTTCCACCTTAACATTATCTTGGATGATGAAAATAAACTACGTGTTGGAGCTCTTTACTTGGACCAAGAATGATGGAGATGGTGGAAGTGGCATTAGAAATGCTATCCAAGGAGGCCAAATTGGACCATGTTCACTAGAACCATTTGTGATCTCTTTGATCGGGAATCTCACTTTCTAGGTCATCTCACTAAGCTCAAGAAAATGGGTATATTGTGAGACTACATTGCAACCTTCTAACAATTTACAATCCAAAATGAGGGACTAGGATATGCCTTTTACCTGGAATTTTTCATCAGTGGCCTAAAGGAAGCCATCCAAGACCATGTTCAAATGCATCACCCAATTACTTGGTTGGAAGCATGTCACAAGGCCTTAGATGTAGAAGTCACTTTAAATTAATAATCCAATCATCCAAATTTTTGCGCACGTATACTTCCCACCCTGCCCATGGGCCCCACCTAAGCACTTAAGGTTCAAAATTTTTCACCAACAGAAATGGCCGAGAGAAGGAAACAAGGACTCTCCTACTACTGTGATGAAAAATATTTCTTGGGATATAACCGTAAGGAACCAAAATTCTTTCAAATCAACACTATTGAAAACAACTTTGTCGATGAAGCTCCACCCACTGGAGTACCTAAGGAGGAAGAGGGTCAACCCCTAATAGCCCCAGACATTGATACTACAACTACGACAGATGAGTCAGTTATCTAACTCCATTCACTAGCCGACATTTCTTCTCCTCGGACTCTCAAAATCCATGGTTTTCTTAAACATCGGCCAATAGTGGTGTTGATTGATAGTGGCGACACGAATAAATTTGTCCATAAGATAGTAGCAAAAGAATTTCATTGTTTTATCAAAGCGGTATCTAATTTTCAAGTCCTTATCGTTGATGAGTGGGCATGAAATGTAAAGGACGTTGTGAAAATTTTAAGATTCAAATGGGGGATTTTCACCTCAAAACCCACATGTTTTCCATTGAAATGGGTGGCTGTGACATTATCCTTGGCATTGAATGGCTCCACATACTCAGCCCTAACACAATGGACTTCCAGGAATTATATATGAGCTTTAAGTAGAACAACCACACTCATACACTATGGGGACTCTAGGCAGGTGATCCTACTATCATCAGCTCACATCAAATGGAGAATATTTTAAAAAAGGGTTATTATGGGATAGTAGTACAATTTAATGGCATACATGTCATTGAATCCACTAATCCTCACATTCATCCTAATATGCAACAAGTATTAGATAACCACCAACGGTTTTTTGAAAAAACTAAGGAGCTCCCACCTTCTAGGGGTGAACATGATCATAACATCCCTTTGATCCCAAGTACCCAACCACTAAATGTCCATCCCTATCGATATCCTTTTGCACAAAAGAATGAAATTTAAAAAATCATCAAGGAACTCCTCAAAGTCGATGTTATTCGCCCCCACACAAGCCCTTATTCATCTCAAATGGGCATGGTTCTAAAAAAAATACGGTGAATGGTGCATGTGTCCAAAATTTAAGGCCCTTAACAAGCTCACTATCAAGGACAAATTTCCTATTCCAATAGTTGATGATCTACTTGATGAACTGCATGGTGCCAAATGTTTTACCAAGTTGGACCTCCGCTCGGGCTATTACCAAATTTGAATGAAGGAATTTGACATTCCCAAGGCAACTTTCTAAACTCATGAAGGCCACTATGAATTCATGGTCGTGTCATTTGGTCTTTGTAATGACCCATCCAATTTTCAGAGCCTCATGAATCACCTTCCGAAACCATATCTTTGAATTTTTGTCCTGATATTTTTTGATGATATTATCATCTACAACATAACATGGGACACTCACCTTCGACATGTTGACCATGTATTGCAACTGCTCCAAGATCATAAATTGTTTTTCAAATTATCCAAGTGTTCCTTTGGCATGGAAGAAGTAGATTATTCGGGACACATTGTGGGTCGTGAAGGAGTGAGGGTTGATCCAAAAATTATTAAGGAAATGCAAGATTGGCCCCAACCAAAAACCTTGAAGAGTTTGAGGGGATTCTTGGGTCTCACAGGCCACTTATATCGCAAATTTTCCCACAATTATGGAGACATTTCCCAAACCCTCACTAATATTCTCAAGAAAAAATCATTTCTCTGGATTGACGTCGCCCAACAGGCCTTCTTGGCTCTCAAACAAGCCATGTGCTCCACTCTAGTATTGGCCCTACTAGACTTTACAAAGTATTTTGTGATTGAATGTGATGCTTCAGGTACAAAAATTGGTGTAGTATTAATGCAGGAATGTAGACCATTGGATTTCACGAGTCAAAAAATCAATGGCAATCATTTGGGTCAATCTACTTATGAGAAAGAAATGATGGCCATCTTACATGTAGTAAACACTTGTTGAACATATTTATTTGGGTGTCGTTTCCAAATTCGCACTAACCATCATAGCCTAACATATTTCCTCGAGTAGCATCTATCGTTTCCACAACAAAATAAATGGCTTTAAAAAATGATGGGATATGATTATGAGATTATTTACAAGAAGGGTCATGAAAATGTAGTGGTCGATGCCTTATCGCACCAATTTTAGGATGATGGGACCCTTTTATCCCTCTCTCTACCCATACAAGATTGGATTGAAGAAGCCCATCATGAATGGTTCTCCCACCCCTCTCTATCCCAAATCATTATTATATTATGAGAATATCCAAATTCATTAGAGGAATACTCTTGGAAGGATGAGGTTCTTCGGTATAAGGATCAGGTAGTACTATCCCCAACCTCCATCCTCAAACCCCACATCTTCGAATAGCTGTACTCATCTCTGATTGCAGGATATTCAGTCTTTCAAAATACTTATGCATGAACATGACACTCTTTCTTTTGGATTGACATGAAGAGCGACATTCTTATTTTTGTAGTTGAATGCGACGTATGCCAGCACAACAAAGGGGCAATGATAAAGATACTGAGAACCTTACAACCCTTTCCACTCCCTTCTTCCATCTGGATAGATGTTTCCATGGATTTAATTATAGGTCTCCAAAATTCAAGCAACAAATTAGTGATAATGGTGGTGATTGATAGACTTTAAAAATATGCTCTTTTTTATGCTCTACCACACTCTTTTAGCCCAACATTGGTGACTAAATTTTTCATGGACCAAATATTCAAACTGCATGGCATGCCAACTTCCATTTTGTATGATCAAGACCCCACTTTCATTAGAAAATTTTGGTAGGAAATTTTCAAGATACAAGGCACGTAACTCTGACTACGTACATCCTATCATCCCCAAACCGAATATCAAATAGAAGCAGTCAATAAATGTTTGGAGACTTATCTAAGGTGCTTCACTTTAGAAAAGAAACATCAATGGATACAACGGTTTCCTTTAGTTCAATGGTGGTATAATACTAACTATCATGAATCCACCAAGATAACACCATATGAGGCAGTGTATGGCCAAATCCCACCTTCACCATCTTCTTATATCCTCGGATCTTCCAAATTATAAGTAGTTGATAAGCTCCCGCAAAATCGTGCCACCATGATTGCTCATCTCAAATATAATCCACATCAAGCTTAGAATAGAATGAGGCAACAAACCAACCAACACCATTCAGAGAGATCATTTCAATTAGGTGACTAGGTGTTCCTGTGACTCCAGCCTTATAAGCATACCTCTCTCAAAGAAAAAGGTTGCAAGAAACTAGCACCAAAATTTTATGGGCCTTATCAGGTACTTCAAAATATAGGAGTAGTCGCTTACAAATTTTCCTTTCCAACTACTTAAAAATTATGCCCAATCTTCCATGTATCCTTCCTCAAAAAAGTTGTGGGGAACAATTGCAGGGTTCAAACAAGTTTTCCAGAGTTGGATTAGGAAGATTCACTTTGGCTCTGATCCGAACACATCCTTGATACTTGTGAAAGACATCTCCGTAGACACAAGCTCAGGGAAGTCCTAATCAAGTGGAAATACACCTCTCCAGAAGATGCGGCATGGGAATCAACCAATATTCTTCAATAGTTTCCACAACTTCAGCCTTGAGGACAAGGCTGCTTTTGATGGGGGAGGGAATTTTAGGGTCCAAACCTAACCCCTTTATTTATGTAATAAACACAAGGGGCCTACTCACAGTCATAGTTAGTTAGTTGAGTCAATAAATCATGTAGGTGATTATCCACATT